>JAODXP020000024.1:639156-651656 GCA_027497455.2 Sardinella longiceps | reverse complement strand
GGGCATTATTTGCTCCTAAAGCTGGCAACAGACCTACCGATTATTAACCCCGATTTTGATACGATGGAACGTCCGGGCCAGTTATGGGTAGTCATGAGTAGTCACAGAGACACTTTGGTAGTCATGAGTAGTCGCAAGTTTCAGTCGTGGCTAGAATCGTTATATGTGTTTGGGTGACAGATTTATAACGATGCGATTCTTCCCATTGTTGACGCAATTACGACTGAGTCGGACAGAATCAAACATGTTTGATATGATCTTAACCGGTCCCTTCTGAGGTCGCTATGATACCAATCATGACATTAAAATGCTGACAACTCAATCGTTAGGTTTGTGCTCATGAACGACTCTCAATCGTTCCAGATTGAGTCTGTAGGTTTGGCTCACTAACCGTAAAAGACTGGTGTTCTAATCGTGAAAGACTGGCGTTCTAATCATAAAAGACTGAGAAAGTCGGTAGGTCTGTTCCCAGCTTTAAGGGATGTTGTTTACTTTTAAAGGGATGTTATTTACTTTTAAAGGGGTATTATTTACTCTCAAAGGGATGTTGTTTACTCTTAAAGGGATATTGTTTACTTTTAAAGGGGTAATATTTACTCTCAAAGGAGTATTATTTACTCTTGAAGGAACACTATTTACTCTTAAGGGAACACCATTTACTTTCAAAGAGGCAATATTAAAGGAACACTATTGACTGATAAACTGCTGTGGTTCCATAAGTAACCCAAGCGGGTATAGTTCAGTGGTAGAGCATACAGTAGGACTGCTCATCAGGCAGGAGGTTCTCTGTGTCACCTAATAAAGCCAGTTACTGTCTGCTGCTTCTTGCTTGTAGCGCTAAGCAGTTAGTTGTGTGACGAGCGGTTTTGGCTTTGCTGCACAGACCAACCACTCTTTGGCCACAACTTAGTCCAACAACAAACAACAACTCATTTGGATAGCAGAGGAGCCAGTGCATAGGCTGCATTAATAGCACTAGTCTTGTAAAGCCCCTGCTCTTCCATATTACTTGTGCCCAGTACTACAGGTAGAAGTAAAAGTACGATATATATATATATATATATATGTTTCAATGAAAAGTACTGCATGGATTTGGATGAAATTTTCAGACAATGTGTATATTGGGACCAGCAAGAACTGATTCGATTTCGGTGACCCAGAACATGATCTGGAATTTATATTGTGTCTGTGTCCACATTGCCTTGGCGGAGGTCTGCGCTCTCTGAGCGCTTTTCTAGTTTAATAAACTTTTTTACCTGACAAACGTCACAGGTGTCCTGTTCTCAAGAATTAATGGACACTCTGACAGCCAGTTTTAAAACAGTATTCCATTACACCGGGTGATAATTGTCAGTGTCACATTTCATTCATGACCCAACATAACCTTGACCAGTGACACTAGGACCTTCAGTAGACTAAACAGTGCAGAAGACATTAGACAGTTTCTGCTCTTTCTAACCTGGACCTGGGGTGGTGTAGTGGTTAAGGAGCTTGGCAACCATGATAATAGCTTGTAAATTATGGGTTCAAATCCCTGTTGCCAATGTTATTCTTGTGGGCGTCTGGTCCTCATGTAATTTATAGTTAGTGTGAGTTGCTTTGGATGAAAGCATAAATGTGGACTGAAGACATTGTTTAAGCGCTATACTATACTGGCACCTGAAGAATTTTCTGAACAGGGAACATTCTACCACCCCGGAGGAGCCAGTGGTGCAGTGGTAGCATCAGAGATCCCCATCCCCAAGGTTGCTGGTTCAATCCCAGCTCTGCCTGCTGACAAAGGACCGGTGGAGGACCTCCATGGACTAAACCAATGATGATTCCCAGGGGAAGAGGAGCAGAAGATGGACCTTGAAAGAGAGAGAAATGGGGGGGCTTACTTGGCCCCCCGAAAAAAAGCAAGATACATGCAGGGGATTATGAAACTTTTTAGGTGGTCAAATGTTGCCTGCCATAATTGGCACTGAGGACCCCCAAAAGAGACACACACTTCTACCTGCACTCACAATTACCCATGTTCTTCCACTGGAATAGTCCTACCTATACACAACAATTAACCAGTGTTCCTCTTTCACTCATCCCCTACTGCACAATCTCTCACACATCTAATCCTTGTCAGGATTTGAACCCATATCCTCTAAGGCAGCACACATAGCCACACTGCAGACCAGCACTCTTCCACTGAGCCACCTGCTTGTTAAGGAAATTGTCTATAATATAACAAGTCTAGTTGGGGAGGCTGGCTGTACCAAGTCTCGTTGAGGAGACTCTCAATATCAAGTCTCTTTGGGGAGGATATCAATATCAGGTCTAGTTGAGGAGGCCGGCAGGTCTAGTTGAGGAGGCTGGCTATATCAGGTCTAGTTGAGGAGACTGACTGTATCAAGTGTAGTTGGGGAGGCTACAACACTGGTCAACCCTGTTCTAGGAGAAGTGCTCCCAGATCTCAGAGGTTAGGGCCTTTTCTGTTCTAGGTTAGGACACATCACTAAGGTATCATTAGTGGTACAACTTTTATCAGTTATTACTTTGTCCCAACAAAATACAACCTCTTCCCTCCACTTCAACATGTCTGGAGTGAGATGTGAACTTCCAACCTTATAATTCAGTCCTGCCCTCTTCCACTGGACCACCTAATCCCAGCAGTAAAGCACTCCTCCTATCAGTGCAATACAACTTTGAGCTTGCCTAACTTCTTGGGCAACAGTTGAAGGGTCTTTAGTGATATTTTAACTGACTAAGATTTTAACCTCCTATTTCCAGGCCACTTTGGTCAGGTTCCTTAGCCTTGTTTGGGCATTAGATATACGAGTCTGTATTATAGTGGCATTGTAGCATCAAACGTAAATGGTGCATGGTTGGGCATTAAATATACGAGTATTATACTGTAGTATAAAGAATATAGTATCAAACGTAAATGGTCTGTAGCTGTAGAATATTTATCTGTATTGTAGCTCATCAGATAATAATTACACTATACATGGTTAGTGTCATACACACTATAGCCACTAGGGCTTCTCCCCCCTCATATATATATGGGCAATTCCAGCGTTATGGACGTGACATTTTCGTGCATTATTGATGAACAAAAGGCCAGATAACCTCCGCAAACCTAGCAGTATTTCACAATTTTTTTTCATATTCTTCTGCGAACTCCATGGCTGAATACAGGCAAACAGAAAAAAATTAATATCATGATTTGCATCATAAGAATATGAGCCTTTCAATTTGCGTTATGGACGTGACGAAAAACGGACAAACTTTTGAGAGAGCGTAGTTTTTGCTGTGAAGTGTGTGAAATTTCTAGAGAAATGTAAATATTACTACATTCATACCAAACAGGACACCTCAGTAAAGACAGAGAAAGACTTAATTTCAAATGTAAATGTAAAAAAAGTTGGTTTTCATTGGGAGACATGGCGTTATGGATGTGACGTTATGGACGTGACGTCTGGAAAAACCCTCCAAAACGATACAAAACAATTGTGAACGGTGGATTTTAACCTGTAACAAGAGAAATAGTAATATAACAATGAAAAATAACTGATAGCATTGCAGCTTTGTGTGTGTTATCACCCACTTATGCCCATTATAAGCCCCTCCATAGACTTACATTATAGCTGAATAGGGTAAAAATTTTAACAAACAGATATCCTTTCGAAACTTGCTCAGTTGAATATTTACATCGAGACAATACTTTTTTGTATTGGAAGTTTTCTGAAAGAATTTGTATGTCCATGTAGGTGAGACTTAAAGTTTTAAGGTGAGGTTTACTTTTTCGTGGAATTGCCCATATATATATATATATATATATATATATATATATATATATATATATATATATATATATATCAGGTCTGAGTCATGCTGCCTGTACATTGTATGATCCTGAAGTTCTTAAGTAAAGTTATACTGGAATCGATCCTGAACCAAATGTGTAATCGAATCCTTCAACAGTAGCATCAAGCATAAATAGCACTGGTTGGGCTTTATAGAAATGGATTGAAGGGTTGTGATGGAAAGGCCCATTTTGACTGTGAGAACTGAACATAGAATGAAGTACAATAATTTCAGGCTCACACACACCAGTGGAGTAAAAGTATTTATTTCTTTCTTTCTGATCAGATTTAACAGACACTGACAGAGTTGAGCTCTAACTCATAATACGTAGTGCAGACGGTATCATCTGCAAGGCAGAGTTGAGCTCTAACTCATAATACGTAGTGCAGACGGTATCATCTGCAAGGCAGAGTGTCTCCACTCAACACACAGCAAACAGGGAGAGAGCCCAAAACTTGACATGGCTGCTGGAGTCCCCCAATCAGAGGAGCTCATTTATATAATATAATATCGAATATTCAGGATCGGCCAATCAGAGAATCTCACAGCAGAGGGGGCGTGTCTGTGCTTTAGGGCAGCCAATCAGTACCAGTACCAGTCCCATAGACCAGCCCCGTGGTAACAGCGACTCCATCTGCAGCCTGTGCAAGGTTTCACTCTCTGTATTTACACACACACACACACACACTGACACACACACACACACATACATCTGTGAGGTCTGTCTGGACACACATATATTAAAGCTTCATCCCCCCCCACTTGAACCACACACACACACACACACACACACACACATATACACACATAAAGAGAGTGTGTGCTTGGGTGAAACAGACCTGATCATGGTTGGCCTCTGACTGTTTGTCTCAATCAGGAGCCTGGACTTCTGCCATTTGGTCATTTAAGTACAGCAAAGCACAAAGACTCACATAACTACTAGCGTATGCTAAAGACTCACATTACTAATGCTAGCGTATGCTAAAGACACACATACTGTAACTAATGTTAGCGTATGCTAAAGAGGTCACAGACAAACATATCTAATACTAGCATATGCTGAAGAGCTCAAAGACACGTTACTAATGTTAGCGTATGCTAAAGAGCTCAAAGACAAACATATCTAATACTAGCGTATGCTGAAGAGCTCAAAGACACATGTAACTAATGTTAGCGTATGCTAAAGAGCTCAAAGACAAACATAACTAATGTTAGCGTATGCTAAAGAGCTCAAAGACACACGTAACTAATGTTAGCGTATGCTAAAGAGCTCAAAGACGAACATAACTAATGTTAGCGTATGCTAAAGAGCTCAAAGACACACGTATCTAATGTTAGCGTATGCTAAAGAGCTCAAAGACACACGTATCTAATGTTAGCGTATGCAAGATTTGGTACTGTCACTTGGGGATTGCTGAGGCCACTGGCACATCACATCTAATAGGGACTTCATTGGATACTGGGAAGGAGGGACTTCATCAGTTTATCACTCTTGATTGGCTGAGAAAACTCCCCATGAATCACTATAACTTCCATATGCTAAGGCACATTCAACCACAGCTAACTTCTCCATTACCAGTAGGGCCCATGCTCAAACCTATTGGTGATGTACTAATGTTTGATACCGCGCCACACAATTCTGATAACTGTAGCCATACCTAACATTAGCATACCTTTCTGGTAGACATATCCAACCGTAACATGCCATTCTGATTTAAAAAGCTAACATTAGCATACGATTGTTATATAATGTGGCTAAAGCTAACATTAGCATACCAATCTGATAAACCCAACTTTATCCATAGCTAACACAATCATGCCTTTCTGATATAACAAAAAAACATATCAAACATAGATATTTTACATTTACATTTACATGTTGATCAAGGACACCAAGGTGGCAGCAGAGATTTGAGCCCACAATTTAAGACTCCTAGCATGCTAGACAGGTTCCTTAGGCTATAAGTTATTACACTCTAAAGGCTACATATCCCTCAAAGGCTTCATGTACCTAAAGACACAGCTTAGCTTACACACATCACTGAGAATGAACTGCTCGGTTTATTTTCTAAATGTGTTGATTGGACCGTTTAAAGTTCAGTCCAGTGTGTGTGCCAACGAAGTCCGTGGCTTATAGGCTATGCCCAATGTTGCAGACCCTGATTCAATTCCCAAGCCTCATATTGTGACCAATGCTTTGGTTAAAAAGCATTTGCCAAACACCACTCTCCAGTTTACTTTACAATATGTGGCTAACAAAACTCACGGCTAACACACCCAATGTGTAGCTTATGGAGTTCACAGCTACAAGCTAAGCTAACACACTCAATGTGTGGCTTATGGAACTCACGGCTACAAGCTAAGCTAACACACCCAATGTGCAGCTTATGGAGCTCACGGCTACAAGCTAACCCAATCAATAGGCTAGAATCACATCTAGTATGTGTGTGAGTTTGTGTGTGTGATCTGAAATCTGCTGGACTAATGACGAATACATGTGGACGGTGCAGCCAAACACACACACACACACACACACACACACACACACACACACACACCATGCTTATGAAACACTTAATCTGTCCACACATCCACACATGTGGCAGATGATCCAGCTGTGATAGAACTGAATCAGTGTCAGATTCATCGGCCGCATGTAGAGATGACTAAATACACACTGATTATAACCTTCTGATTCATCACTAGAACAATTATTAATTAATTATTAATTCATCACAACATGTATTATATTTATTTACCCTTCCTGCTTGCTAACGCCCGAAACCAATCAAGTAATCCTCTGAGACTTCATGAGGCAATGGTACCCTTTACTAAGGCTTTACTAAGGCTTTATTAATCTATTAATAAAGCAGTTATTATTAGTAGTAACTGTATATTAATCTATTAATAAAGTAGTTATAACATGTCATGTAGACCTCCCCACATCACACATCCACTGTTTCAGGAAGTGGTTCTTACCCTGGGTGACTCTATGAGTTCCTGGACGTTTGGCCCCTATAAACTCCCCGTCATCTGAATCCTGTTTGTGCTGGTCAGTCAGATCACCCAGACTAGAAGGAGCATTGAGGCATTTTGGCTTTTAACCAAACGCCAGGCAATTCTCTGATTGAGTGTCTGTGTGTGCAATGTAGGCCTATTACTCCTGCACCGAATTAGCTTTGATTAGCCCCCGTGTTCCACACTTCTAAATTCTTAAAGGCAAAATGTGTGTCGGGCTAAAGATCAGCATGTATTATTCATTTATGCTGAGATTGGCTGGTGCTATTGTTTCAAATCCCTGTACTGGTATTTTTCCTTGAGGAAAACCACTTTGACTCGCAGTACCATGTTTGGGCAACAGATGGCGCCCTTTCATGTTGATTTATGTGGGGAGGTCTGTTAGCGCCATAAGGCATGCTACTGATGTCACTCACAGCGACACCATTCCTGCTGAATCCTTATTGCGCTCAGCAAATTGGAAAATATTAACCCTGTACTCAACACACCCCTCACACTTTGGTGTGTGTGTTTGATATAAGGCACTTTGCCAAGAGAATTTACAACAAAATTATGGCACTTTTGTTAATAAACTAGCATTTAGCCTAGCGTTAGCCAGAGCAGTCCAGGTAGATAAGAGTATTTAGCAAATTATCTTATTATAAAGTTTAAAATGTTCTTTTCTTCAAAACACTTTTTAAAAATTCTTCTAATAAAACAGAGATTAAAACATCGAAAGGTTCCCCAGTCATAAAAGTCCTATAATATGTGTTCTCCTAATAAAACAGAGAGATTAAAACATTAAAAAGTTCCTCACACCGTGTCCTAACTGAAAGCGACTGTCGGCTTGTCATGTAGCATTGACTGTTCACTGTCTACATAGAGTTTGTTAAATATGCTGTTCTATTTGATCAGGTTCTCCATTCAATCTGGCCAAGCAATGCGTCTTGCGCGACTAAAACAGAAACGGACTGAGCGACTAAAATCTTTTTAAAAAGTCGCGTAGCAATGTGACTAGTCACGCTGCATTGCATAGCATTCAGTTAGGACATTCCAATAGAAAACAAAGTAATGGAACTCTTTTTGCCACACATGCAGTCGCATCGCGTTCAGTCAGAACATGGCGTCACTCATAAAAGTTCTGTCATGTTTGGTGAGGAGAGGAGCAGGGAAGGTGGCAGCCATCTTGGTTTTCATGGAGGCCATCTTGGTCGCCATGGAGCGGCTAAGCGCTAATATCCAGAGCAGCTGCTCCACGTAATCTCTCTCTCTCACACACACACACACACACACACACACACACACACACACACCTTAATTGCTTGGCTGAACATGCCAAGTGTTAGCCAATTACTCATTGCCTAATCCAGGCCAAAGCAGACACGTTATAACTAGCCTGGCCATCAATTGCCTTCATAAGCAGACATGTTATAACTAGCCTGGCCATCAATTGCCTTCATAAGCAGACATGTTATAATTAGCCTGGCCAATCATTGCCTTCTTAAGCAGACACATTATAACTAGCCTGGCCATTCATTGGCTAGTTATAGCTTGTTGTCCTTGTCAAAGATAGTCAGGAATCATTTCTTAATATACTACACCAGCGAGCAATTATTTCTCAAAAACTGGAATCCCAGACGCTTGTACAAAGAGAAGTATAGACCGAGGGGCTGGTAATCACCAGGTCAGGTGTGTGTGTGTGTGTGTGTGTGTGTGTGTGTGTAAGAGAGAGAGTTTGTGTGTGTGTGTGTGTGTGTGTGTGTGTGTGTGTGTGTGTGTGTAAGAGAGAGTTTGTGTGTGTGTGTGTGTGACCCCAGACGCTTGTACAAAGCCAAGCGTAGACCGAGGGGCTGGTAATGAGCAGGCTATGTTATATTCTGAATCCTCATAAAATGTTCTATGTCAATTTAAACTAAAGCTAAAATTTCTTCCAGTCTTGGCCTCTGTAATGACATCACGCATCATCATGACAGGGAGGCAGTGCTCTGGGTGTGTGTGTGTGGTCCACAGCCAAACACTCATATGAATACACACACACACACACACACACACACACACACGGACGCAAACAGTCACGCAGAGGAACCTCCAAACACTCAACAGCATCCTGCCCCACTGGGACTCTGGTATCCAGTCCACATGTTGGTTCTGAGTGAAAGTCTGAAGCGTGCGTCTCAATGGAGCTTGTGTGTGTGTCAGACATGCATCTGGACACGCTTCACTTTTACTCGTTCCTGGAGGTGATGTCCTGCAAGAGGATAAAAGAGAATAACAAATATTCAGGTAGAAACAAACATGTTTATTTGCTTTGATTGATCTAACAGTGTCTGGTGACAGCTAGCAGGCTAGGGACAGGTGACAGGATAGCGTGCTGGCTAGCAGGCTAGGACAGGTGACAGCTAGCAGGCTAGGACAGGTGACAGGATAGCGTGCTGGCTAGCAGGCTAAGGACAGGTGACAGCTAGCAGGCTAGGGACAGGTGATAGCTAGCAGGCTAGGAACAGGTGACAGCAGGGGAAGCTTGAAAACTTTCTTTTACATTTAAAGATGGTAACTATGGTAACTCACCTCTGTCTTGGCCTGCCTCCACCTTACGTCTTTGCGGAAGAACGACATCATCAGGAGAAAGGTCATTGCCACGACTACACCTCCCATCACCCATCTGTTGGAGATATCAGGGAAGTTTCAATAAGGGGCAACGTTCACTCTCAAATACTTCTGGGGGTTACAGCAACAACATGTGGTACCTTAGCCAGGTGCCGCATGTCCATAATTCCAAAGCAGACATGCAGACTTGGATGTTTATATAGTCGCCACTAGAGGGCCTCAGTGAGCATTGGATGTTTATCTAGTCACCACTAGAGGGCCTCAGTGAGCATTGGATGTTTATCTAGTCACCACTAGAGGGCCTCAGTGAGCATTTGAAGCACATTAGAGGCTTCCTAAAGTGAACCATTTTGTAAAACATTTTAGTGATTGGCTTCAACATTTCAACAAGGCTTCACATAGCCATCCCTAATGTACACACACACTACACACTACACACACTGTACACACACACTGCTCACACACACACACGCTACACACACACTGCTCACACACACTCCTCACCTGGAGAAGATGGCCGTGCACACACACAGCAAGAGCAGGAGGAGAAGGAAGGCCTTCACCAGCGGAGAGCCTGGAACACACACACACACACACACACACACACACGCACACACACACACACACACCAGGGTCATAACAAAGAACGATCATACAATAAGTAACTCATAAACAAAAATAAACAGAAGAAAAAAAAAGAAACGGAAAAAAGGGGAAAGAAGAGGAATAAATAAATACTTTTCTCTATCTGAATGGGGAAGGAGAATATTTCTTGGTTTCTGATTGGTTGTATGTGATGTGACATCACTGACCTGAGGGCGTGTCTTCTGTGCTGACGCATGTGTCATGGATGAAGGTTGTGGGAGGCGGGACTTCCCAAAGCCCTCCAACTGATTGGCTGAAGCAGTCATGTGACCCGCATGACTCCTCCTCAGTCAGTTGCCCCGCCTCCTCAGACACTTTCAGCTTATCAGGGGGACACATGCTCTCTGTTGGGTCTACACACACACACACACACACACACACACACACAGACACACACGCAGACACACATTAGACACGTACTGTATAGTTCCATACCCTCTCATAATAACCACTTTTCATCTGGTCCCTTACCGTATGTGAAGCTGTGTGGGAACTCTCTGTCAGGGGTGGAGGAGTGGCCTAAGTCAGTGTAGGCGTGGCTTGAGCGAATGGGGGTGTGGTCACGTTTGAGAGGGGTTCGGCTGTAGGAGGAGTTGTGGCTGTGTGTGGCAAAGTGGGGGTGGTTATGTGCATAAGGGGTGTGGTTATCTCTGAGAGGTGTGTGGCTGCAGTCCTCATTGGATGGCTCTTCTTGGGGGGAGGAGTCAGCCCAGCCAAACACACTCCCTCCCAGCCATGATTGACAGGACTGGCTGACATCACTCAGAAGACTGGCCAATGACTTCCGCACGCGTCTCCTGCGGCGGAATATACTACACACACACACACACACACACACACACACACACACACATTCAGATTTTATTAGTCACATACCATTTTGCAATGTACAATGTGCTGTGAAACACTTTGTGTTCTAACTCCGATGACTGCTTTGCATTGGTGAAGTATATTGGATATAAAACTAGATTAAGAAAAATAAACAGATTTAGTAGAAAATATTGCTGTATAGAAGAGGTGTTTTAATATCATATGGTTCTCATTCAAGATGCAGATTCACACACATGCTTGTACAGACACACACACACACAGAAAGAGAGACACACACACACACACACACACACAGACAGTGTCTTTTTCTTTGAAACTCTGGTCTCTTAGCAACCTAACATGACCTCATTGGTTTTATGCTTGTAAAAACTGAAGTCACCATCATCATTCTCCAAGAATGTGTGTGTCTGTGTGTGTGTGTGTGTGTGTGTGTGTGTGTGTGCTCACGTGGATCAAGCACATGAACACACACACACACAGACGCCTAGATGCAAACACACACACAAACACACACACACACACACACAAACACACACACGCGCACACACACACAGACGCCCAAATGCACACACACCCATATAGACACAGATGTCTGAGCACACACACACACACACACAGTCAACCACCACTCTGTTATGTAAGTCTGCTGATATACTAGAGTGGGTCTGAAAAGTACTGATAGAAAAACACACACACACACACACACACACACACACACACACTCCTGCCGGTCTGCTCTTACCCTACCGTCACACTAGCTGCAGACACACACACACACTCACACTCACACATACACACACACACACACACTCCTGCAGGTCTGTTCTTACCCTACTGTCACACTATCTGCAGACACACACACACACACACTAGGGATGCAACGGTTATTGAATTTTACGGTTACCGAACGATACGCCCTCTACGGTTCAATAAACTTTCGTAAACCGCAATATTTCGGTTTTTAATAAAATGTGAATCTATTGTAGCTCCCTGAAATTTGCTTATGCAGCCAGCATTCACGAGCTCTACATGCTGAGCTCTAGAACACTCAACCAATCAGCGTGATTGTATGCTAATTAGCTCCGCCTGTCATATGTGAAACTTTTCACTCACTGCACGTTAGTCGGAGAGAGATGAGCCAAAAGCTTCACTCGGACGGTAGGCAACACTGAGCCAGAAGAATTGCTGCTGTGGTACATTTTGTGCAAACTGATGTCCGTTTACACAAACAAAGCACTTAGTAACTTAAAATGCGTCTAATACCCTACGACACGTGCTACTAAACCGGTTGTCAGAAAATAGCGCTTCCCACTCGCCCAAATTCGCCTAGGCTACCGCAAATATAGCCTACCTAGCCTAATGTAAAATATTACGCAAGGATGTCTAGGGGCTGAAATGCTTATTTTATCTTGCGATGAGTTAGATCAAATGTCAAGTAAGACGGTGAGACTGGGCTTGGATGCAACAAGTGACAGGCTAAACGTTACAGAAAAAACGTCCTCTGTTCCTCTCATCCCCAGTCCCAACTATTGTAACATTAACCTAAAGGCAAGCTTTTTTGCAGCACGGTGTTGTAAAGA
>JAODXP020000024.1:626656-634156 GCA_027497455.2 Sardinella longiceps | reverse complement strand
CGAACACTTTAGGCTACTTACCGGCCAACAGCGCGTTTCTTTTTCCCGGGGTAGAGGAGCAGGTCTAACGGGTAAAACGGCCGTGAATCCCGGGAGCTTGAGCTTGCTGCTGGCGCGCAGTGCTGCTGGATGTGTGTTTATCAACCGCGCACAGCCCAGAGCCTACTGTACTGACGGCAACCGAGAACGAGCGCGCGCGCGCACGCACGCACGCACGGTCCTTCTCACAAAACTGAGAGGAAACGGATCATCCCCGACTGAGACGGCAGAGGACCAAAACTCCTCACGTTGGCCTAAAAGTAACGGGGATTAATTAACGGATCTTTCCGTCCGCGGTCACGTTGAGTTCTCTGACAGCATACAGCAGCCTGATAGACGGAGATTCTCCCTTAATTAGGCTTCAGTCCGATTATGATACATTTGCAAATCTACAACTTCATCTTGAATGTCAACAAACTGAACAGCGGAAACAGCAGCACGGAGGAATGCTGAGGGGGAGGAGTGTGTGTGTGTGTGTGTGTGTGTGTGTGTGTGCGCTATGGTATCACAATGACCACCGAGGGAGACATATTTCTGTGCTGTGAGGAGTGGGATCACATAGACACACACACACACACACACACACACACACACACACACACACACACACACACACATACTTCTCTGCTTCAGCAAGTGCTGTGAGGAGTGGGATCACATAGACACACACACAACTTTTTAACTGCCACGTTAAAAGCCCCTAAGACACTCTGGTCCTTCCGAGTTGAGTACCCGCTGTACCCCAGACTGCTGGCTAAGATTATCGTGTGATAGGCAAACAAAACACATATCATATTACATACAGTGGTACACAACAATGTGGGAGCGGTATGATTGTATGGGGATGGTTTGAGAAAAACATCTTTTTCTTTGTTATGCTGTTGAGAACTGAGAACCCTTTCACAGATTAATTTTGTGTTTAATTTCACAGATTAATTTTGTGATTAATTTCACAGATTAATTTTGTGTACGCCTAGAACCCTAGCAGGCTATCCTGAGGGACACTCATTCCCCAGTTTGACAACCATGACCGGACAGAGCCTTAATCTAATCCACACCACTAAACTACACACACACACACACACACACACACACACACACACACACACACACACAAATCACTCTCTAGGCTCTGGCCCTATTACACACACACACACACACACACACACACACACACACACACTTCTTCCTGTATTGGCAATTTTTGGTGAAGGTTGAAGTTAGTTATGGTTATTAGGAAGAGTTAAATTCCTCACACTATTGCTAAGGCTGGTATGCTGACAGGCTGTTAGCTGTAAATGAATGTGTGTCTATAGCTCTCAGCTTGGCCCAAAACAAAAAAAGAAAGAAAAAGAAAAAGACTTGGGCCTGGATATGGCACCTCTAGTGGGGTATTTATTTGTGTTGTGTTGAGCTAGATTGGTTTGGATGGAAGCATAAAGGGATGAACAAAAAAAACATCTCTTTTAGTTTTAATGTATTCTACACTGCTAAACTACACACACACACACACACACACACACACACACACACACACACACACACACACACACACCACCACCACCACCACCACTATTGCATTTTGTTGGAGATGACAAAACTGCACAGTTCCTGTTCCTTTTCTTTATGTGCCCACTGTGGTCTGTTGGTGTGTGTGTGTGGGGGTGTGTGTGTGTGTGTGTGTGTGTGTGTGTGTGTGTGTGTGTGTGTGTGTGTGTGTGTGTGTGTGTGTGTGTGTGTGTGTGTGTATGAAGTGTTTGTATGTGTGTGATGTGTGTGTGTGTGTAGGGGTGGGTATGGTATGCACATGCACATGTTTAGATAAGCATTGCTGATGTCATTCTTAAGCGTAGGCAAGATAACATTCCCAGAGTGTGTGTGTGTGTGTGTGTGTGTGTGTGTGCGTGTGTATGTGACAGTGCCAGCGACAGAAGGAAAAGGCACACACACTGATAGGGCAACTCAACTCTTTTGACTCTCTTAGTGTGTGTGTGTGTGTGTGTGTGTGTGTGTGACACTGCCAGCGACAGAAGGAAGAGACACACACACACACACTGATAGGGCAACTCAAGTCTTTTGACTCTCTTAGTGTGTGTGTGTGTGTGTGTGTGTGTGTGTGTGTGTGTGTGTGTGTGTGTGTGTGTGAGACAGTGCCAGCAACAGAAGGAAGAGACACACACTGATAGAGGCAACTCAACTCTTCTAACTCTCTTACGCAATGAAGCCAAATTGTTTCCTTCAAACACACAGGCAGACTCACACACTAACTCTAGGGGGAGGGAAAACAGAATTGTTAACACACACACACACACACACACACACACACACACACACACACACTCACACACACACACACACACACACACACACACACACACATCAAGATAAACAAACACATGTGGTGCATGCAGACACACACACACACACACACACACACACACACACACACACACAGACACACATATGTAACTAGCCTAGTATGTGTAACTGCTGAGTTAGAAGCCTGGGCTTTTAGCTCAGTGTTTAGAGCGTTGGACTCCCAGGCTGTGGGTTTGTTGTAGTTGACAAGTGACGGGTTCAAGACCCCAGTGCAGTGAGAACGGCTCCAGCTACACATAGATCCTGACACAGATTTGACGTCTGTATACAGTAGCAGTTTATATACATTAGCTGACAGGTTTTTAAAAAGTGCATTTTGGCCAGTACAGTAAGTGTAACGGAGGCCAGCTAGCGCGGCTAGCTCGGTGGTAGTGTGTAAATCCTCATCACCCAATTCCATGGGCGCTTCTAACACGCTGAGTTAGAAGCTCAGGCTTTTAGCTCAGTTGGTTAGAGCATTCCACTCCCACGCCGGGAGTTTGTAACTTGCGGGGTGGCGGGTTCGAGACCCGTGTGCGGTGCGGACCGCCACTGGCTACATAAGGAAATGCTGATTAAACTGTATCTATATTCAGTACAGTATATATATACTGTACTGTACTGTATATATATAAATATATATATATGGGCAATTCCACGAAAAAGTAAACCTCACCTTAAAAATTCAAGTCTCATCTACATGGACATACAATTTTTTTCAGAAAACTTCCAATACAAAAAAGTATCGTCTCGATGTAAATATTCAACTGAGCAAGTTTCGAAAGGATATCTGTTTGTTAAAATTTTTATCCTATTCAGCTATAATGTAAGTCTATGGAGGGGCTTATAATGGGCATAAGTGGGTGATAACACACACAAAGCTGCAATGATATCAGTTATTTTTTATTGTTATATTACTATTTCTGTCGTTACAGGTTAAAATCCACCATTCACAATTGTTTTATATCATTTTGGAATGTTTTTCCAAATGTCACGTCCATAACATCACATCCATAACGCCATTTCTCCCAATGAAAACCAACTTTTTTACATTTACATTTGAAATCAAGCCTTTCTCTGTCTTTACTGAGGTGTCCTGTTTGGTATGAATGTAGTAATATTTACATTTCTCTAAAAATTTCACACACTTCACAGCAAAAACTATCTAAAGTCTGTCTGTTTTCGTCACGTCCATAACGCAAATTGAATGGCTCATATTCTTATAATGTAAATCATGATATTACATTTTTTGTGTTTGTCTATATTCAGCCATGGAGTTTGCATAAGAATATGAACAAAATTGTGAAATACTGCTAGTTTTGCAGAGGTTATGTGGCAATTTTGTTCATCAATAATGCATGAAAATGTCACGTCCATAACGCTGGAATTGCCCATATATATATATAAAATGTATCATAACTTAATATACATGAATATTTTTGTGCCCAAAAGGTATGAGCCACAATTATTGGCAGCCCTGCATTTCGTACTATATTCTAAAAAGCTTCTTTTGGCCAATACTTCATGTTTCATTCATGTCCTTTCACATCCCAAAAGTGGAAATTCATGGAGAACACAAGGAATTGATTTGAGAGCCTTCCTCTTCCCAGAAGTGATCCAAATTGTTCATATTCCTTGGTCTTCTCTGGTGCATACTCCTCTACGGCTCAACTCATTGGTTTGCAATAATGCTGAGATCAGGAGGCGAAGACAACCATAGTCAAGGCTTTATGTTGTGATAAGTAAACTATGTTTTTGTTTATATGAAACTTATGATTTTGACTTATGAAATGCTAGTATTTCATAGAGTTCACACAAATTCTATTCCCAGAGCCTTTGGAATTAAAACAAGCCCAAACCCTCACAGATGCGTCGCCATGACTACCAGTAGGACGGATGCTATTTTCAGAATCAGAATACCTCCAGACACTTAACTCACCATGAATCAAAAAGTTCAGTGTCAATATTATTTAGCAATAAGTCTTTAAAATCGGTGATTGATAAAAAAGATACTTACTGGTCTGCATGTTTAAATAGATCTTCTAATAACTGGGTACTGATTTTCTTTGAGGACTTGGTGATACCAAGATGCTCCTTTTCTAGCACCATCTCCAACAGTGATCCCTACAGAATTACTAGCCTGTATTACCAGCCTACTTCACTCCGTGTGTTGTGAAAAATGACTAAGAGATCTGACCTGTGTTTCATTTCAATTTGTATATCATTGTGAACCATGTCATGGAATACAACTTGAAAGTCCACATTCCCTTTGGTCAACTTTATTTTTGACATATTTTCTAAGGGTGCCAATATTTCTTTTTGATGCATAGTGTTCTCTCCGCAGAAATGTCCTTCTCTTAAAGGTGAGATTATACTCTCCGCAGAAATGTCCTTCTCTTAAAGGTGAGATTATACTCTCCGCAGAAATGTCCTTCTCTTAAAGGTGAGATTATTCTCCATCAATGTCATTGTGAGACAGACAGAAATTCCAAAACCATCATTTTTTTTATTCCACTTTCATCTTTACCGGTGGTGCCAATAATTATGGAGGGCGCTGTATAATATAAATTATGTAATATATAATGAAATAACATGACCGACTAGAAAGCTGTAAGGCCTTAAATACTCTAAACTTCTACAGAAAACTCAGGTTTTATTTCTTTCTTTCTTTTTTCCTTTTTTTCCTGTGGCCTTAAAAGCTGTGGTGTCTCTGGTTAATGTCCAGCAGGGCCTGGTGCAATAGCGCCATCTACTGTCTGGTGTGGGACATGCCTTGAGTCTCTAGGACACATGCAGGTTAGAGTGTGGATCGGGACGATTTTTTCTGTCTGATCCGCTAGCTCACCTTTCATTAATATAGCTCCATCTCCGTTTCTCTCCCTCTCCTTTCTCTACCAGAATTAGAAGAATCTCTTTGTTGTTTATTCTCAAAACATCTACACAAAAAAAAGTTCTTGTCGTTGTTGTGCTGCATGTCTGTAGATCTAGCCCAGAATGTAAACAAAATCTCTCGCTATGGCTATGCTGGAGCCTATGCTCATGCGTTTGTTCAACAGGAATAAACGCATATAGATGTGCATTTAAGATTTCCTAAATTAGATGGGATAAGATTCCTTTTGTTTTGGAATTTGCTTCTGTAATATGCCTACCATTAAAAAAAGAGAAAAGAAAAAATTAAAATCTATCAGTGTCCGAGTTCGACCCTGAGCTCGAATATAAGTTATAAATATTTGTTAGAGTCTGACCGAACCCCTCGGCTTCCGACGGGTCCCGTCGGACTTCGGTCGGGTTTCCATGCTCTAATGCAGGTGCAATAGCGCCATCTACTGTCTGGTGTGGGACATGCCTTGAGTCTCTAGGACACATGCAGGTGCAATAGCGCCATCTACTGTCTGGTGTGGGACATGCCTTGAGTCTCTAGGACACATGCAGGTGGCGCCCCCAGGTGGTCAACTGGAGTCACAGTCCTTCTTTCAGTCTCCTGTTGCCCAGGCAATGTCACTCTCTGCTCCTCTAGCGCCTTCAGGCCTTGGCATCCTGTCGGAATGCTGTGAATGTTCTGAGAGTTGCCATAGCAGGGCGAGTCCCTCACAGGCCTAATAACACACACACACACACACACACATAGCAGGGCGAGTCCCTCACAGGCCTAATTTCACCAAATTAGAAGCAGTAAACCTAACAAGCAATATCACCAACTACTGAGAGTTAGCTACACACACACACACACACAAGCAATATCACCAACTACTGAGAGTTAGCTACACACACACACACACACACACACACACACACACACACAAGCAATATCACCAACTACTGAGAGTTAGCTCACACACACACACACACAAGCAATATCACCAACTACTGAGAGTTAGCTACACACACACACACACACACACACAAGCAATATCACCAACTACTGAGAGTTAGCTACACACACACACACACACAAGCAATTTCACAAACTACGGAGAGTTAGCTATACTGACATACAGACACAGAAAACTGTACAGACAGACAGCTACAGACAGACAGACAGACAGACAGCTACAGACAGACAGCTACAGACAGACAGACAGCTACATACAGACAGCTACAGACAGACAGACAGACAAAACTGTACAGACAGACAGACAGCTACAGACAGACAGACAGACAGCTACAGACAGACAGACAGAGACAGACAGACAGACAGACAGCTACAGACAGACAGACAGACAGACAGACAGACAGACAGACAGACAGCTACAGACAGACAGACAATACTGTACAGACAGACAGACAGCTACAGACACAGACAGACAGTACAGACAGCTACAGAGACAGACAGACAGACAGACAGCTACAGACAGACAGATAGACAGCTACAGACAGACAGACAGACAGACAGACAGCTACAGACAGACAGACAGCTACAGACAGACAGCTACAGACAGACAGACAGACAGTACAGACAGACAGCTACAGACAGACAGACAGACAGACAGCTACAGACAGACAGCTACAGACAGACAGACAGACAGACAGACAGACAGACAGACAGCTACAGACAGTACAGACAGACAGCTACAGACAGACAGACAGACAGCTACAGACAGACAGACAGCTACAGACAGACAGACAGACAGCTACAGACAGACAGACAGCTACAGACAGACAGACAGACAGACAGCTACAGACAGACAGATACAGACAGACAGACAGACAGCTACAGACAGACAGACAGCTACAGACAGACAGCCAGACAGCTACAGACAGACAGACAGCTACAGACAGACAGACAGACAGACAGCTACAGACAGACAGCTACAGACAGACAGACAGACAGCTACAGACAGACAGCTACAGACAGACAGACAGACAGCTACAGACAGCTACAGACAGACAGCTACAGACAGACAGACAGACAGACAGACAGACAGTACTGTATTGACAGGGAATTGTTAGCTTGAGTGAAATAACAGCCTTGGAATCATCAAGGTGTGTTACAAAAAACTTTATTTGGAATACAAATATAATGTCACATTGGATAGAGTGTGCGTGTGTGTGTCTGTGTGTGTGTGTTACTGGTTTCATACCAAACATCTGTATGTACAGTTT
>JAODXP020000024.1:616656-621656 GCA_027497455.2 Sardinella longiceps | reverse complement strand
AAGTTTAATCATAGCCCTGTTGCACTAAAAATTTTTAACATAATTTTTGTTAAATTTTACATAATGCACCGTAACGTTGAATAAAGCCTCCATTGGTGAAGGGCTCACCTGACTGAGCTGTGATGGTGGAGGTCTCACCTGACTAAGCTGTGATTGGTGAAGGGCTCACCTGACTGAGCTGTGATTGGTGGATTGGTGAAGGGCTCACCTGCTGTGATTGGTGGAGGTCTCACCTGACTGAGCTGTGATTGGGCGCTGCGGTACTCGGCGATGAGCTGCTCCAGCTGTGTGTTGAGATATTTCTCTCGACTGCTCACCTTCTCCAGAGTCTTACCGATGTCCTCTTGGAGCTTATCTAGATAGCCCTACACACACACACACACACACACACATTATACCGATGTCCTCTTGGAGCTTATCTAGATAGCCCTACACACACACACACACACACACACACACACACACACACACATTATACCGATGTCCTCTTGGAGCTTATCTAGATAGCCCTACACACACACACACACACACACACACACACACACACACATTATACCAATGTCCTCTTGGAGCTTATCTACATGTACAACCGAATTCCAAAAAAGTTGGGACACTTTATAAATTGTTAATAAAAATGAAATCCAATCATTTACAAATCTCATAAACCTATATATTGTTCACAATAGAATATAGATAACATGGCAAATGTTGAAAGTGAGACTTTTTGAAAATATTATGCCGAATATTGGCTCATTTTGGATTTTATGAGAGCTACACATCCCAAAATAGTTGGGACTGGTAGCAATAAGAGACCAGAAAAGTACAATTTTCATATGAGGGACAGCTTGAGGACCCAATTGCAACTTATTTGGTCAATTGGCAACATGATTTGGTATGAAAGAGCCTCCGAGAGTGGCATGGACTCTCAGAAATCAAGATGGGCAGAGGATCACCAGTTCCCCAAATGGTGCAGCAAGAAGTAGTGGTCCGAGATCACAAAGGAGTTTCTCAGACAAAAATTGCAAAGAGTTTGAAGGTATAATCATCTACAGTGCATATCATCATCCAAAGATTCAGAGAATCTGGAACAATCTCTGTGCATAAGGGTCAAGGCCGGAAAACCATACTGGATGCCCATGATCATTGGGTCCTTAGATGGCACTGCATCACATACAGGAATGCTAATGTAATGGATATCACAAACTGGCCTTAGGACTACTTCCAGAAAACATTGTCAGTGAACACAATCCACTGTGTCATTCGGCATAGCCAGCTAAAACTCTATAGGTCAAAAAAGAAGCCATTCCTAAACATGATCCAGAAGCACAGGCATTTTCTCTGGGCCAAGGCTCATTTAAAATGGACTGGGACAAAGTGGAAAACTGTTCTGTGGTCAGACGAATCAAAATTCAAAGTTCTTTTCAGAAAACTGGGATGCCATACCATCCGGACAAGGACAACCCAAGTTGTTATTGCTTATTGTTAGCGCTCATTTCAGAAGGCTGCATCTCTGATGGTATGGAGATGCATGAGTGTGTGTGGCATGGCCAGCTTACGCATCTGAAAGGCACCATCAAGTCTGCAGTCCAGATCTTTCACCCATAGAAAGCTTTTGGTGCATCATACATAGGAATACATGACAAAGAGGACCTAAGACAGTTGAGCATCTAGAAGCCTGTATTAGACAAGAATGGGACAACATTCTCTCCACAACTTCTCTCCACAGTCCCCAGACGTTTGCAGACTGTTTTAAAAGGAAGAGTGGATGCCACACAGTGGTAAATGTGGCCTTGTCCCAACTATTTTGGGATGTGTAGATGCCATGAAATTGAAAATCAACTTATTTTCCCCTTAAAATGATACATTTCCTCAGTTTCAACATTTGATATGTGATCGATGTTGTATTCTGAGTAAAATATTGAAATTTGAAATTTCCACGTCACTGCATTCTGTTTTTATTCACAATTTGTAAAGTGTCCCAACTATTTTGGAATTCGGTTGTAGAATACACACACACACACACACACACACACACACACACACACACACACACACATTATACTGATGTCCTCTTGGAGCTTATCTAGATAGCCCTACACACACACACACACATTATACCGATGTCCTCTTGGAGCTTATCTAGATAGCCCTACACACACACACACACATTATACCGATGTCCTCTTGGAGCTTATATAGATAGCCCTACACACACACACACACACACACACACACACACACACACACACTATACCAATGTCCTCTTGGAGCTTATCTAGATAGCCCTACAGACACACACACACACACACACACACACACACACCCATTATACCGATGTCCTCTTGGAGCTTATCGAGATAGCCCCACACACACACACACACCACACACACACACATTATACCGATGTCCTCTTGGAGCTTATCTAGATAGCCCTACACACACACACACACACACACACACACATTATACCGATGTCCTCTTGGAGCTTATATAGATAGCCCTACACACACACACACACACACACACACACACACATTATACCAATGTCCTCTTGGAGCTTATCGCCATATACCAGTGGTTCCAGTCATTCCCCACTTTGGAAGGCAGAGAATTTTCACGCCCCACCTGGAAGGCTCAATTTGCGCACAATATCTCTGTGAGGAATACTTTGCAGTACAGGATTTTTGTCAATGTTAGAATTTTTATGTTACTAATTCAAAACCGAATTTCTCTCAAACCCCTCATCACAGCAAATAGCAAACACCATTGGAAAGCTGAATTTACTGTCATATGCGCATATCTGATGAATAGGTGTGAATTTGGGGGGCACGGTGCAGCCGTTGGTTGATTGCAAAGAGATGTCTCGTGCCCCACCTGCCATGTGTCTGCACTCCACTAGTGGGGCCCGCCCCACAGTTTGAGAAGCACTGCCCTATACACACGCGTTATATCCAGATAGCCTTACACACACACACACACACACACACACACGCACGCACGCACCCACGCACGCACACACACACACACATTTATGCATTTAGCAGACGCTTTTATCCAAAGCGACTTACAAAAGAGGGATAAAAATCAAGCTCAAACACAACCTACTGGGAGCGCTGTGCACACACACACACACACACACACACATAGGTCAGACCTTTGCATCCTTCAGAGAACTCTTGATGCCATCTTGGTGTTGGTGCATTTGGTCCACATGTATCCTCCAGTCCTGGTAACACACACACACACACACACACACACAGAGTTGTTAGTACACATGAAGCATGCAAGTGTGTGTACCTAGGCTATACATCTACTGTATGTGTATTGGGTGAGGATGTGTGTGTGTGTGTGTGTGTGTGTGTGTGTGTGTGTGTGTGTGTGTGTGTGTGTGTGTGTGTGTGTGTACCTTGTTGTCTGTGCGTATCGTAACCTTCAGCTGGGGTAGAACTCTCTCCACCTCCAGGTTCCATTCAGCTGCGTCCGTCTGAGATTCTAGAATCATCTCAGGCTTCAAGGAGCTCCCTTCCTGTTTACACACACACACACACACACACCCAGTCTCAAGCTCAATCTGATTTAGTCCAGATTACGGACTGGACCTGACTGGCAATTGGGTTGAGCCTGTCGGCACGGATTTGCCCATGGTTTCCTGTGTCATAACTAGTGTAATATGGTTTTCTCCTAAAGAACGACCACACACACACACACATACACACACACACAGACACAGACATACACACACACATTAAATAACGACCAGCAGCAGGGCCAATGTGTATCATAACTAACAGGTGTGTATCATAACTAACAGGTGTGTATCATAACTAACAGGTGTGTAATGCATCATAACTAACAGGTGTGTATCATAACTAACAGGTGTGTATCATAACTAACAGGTGTGTATCATAACTAACAGGTGTGTAATGCATCATAACTAACAGGTGTGTATCATAACTAACAGGTGTGTATCATAACTAACAGGTGTGTAATGCATCATAACTAACAGGTGTGTATCATAACTAACAGGTGTGTATCATAACTAACAGGTGTGTATCATAACTAACAGGTGTGTAATGTATCATAACTAACAGGTGTGTAATGCATCATAACTAACAGGTGTGTATCATAACTAACAGGTGTGTATCATAACTAACAGGTGTGTATCATAACTAACAGGTGTGTAATGCATCATAACTAACAGGTGTATCATAACTAACAGGTGTGTATCATAACTAACAGGTGTGTATCATAACTAACAGGTGTGTATCATAACTAACAGGTGTGTAATGCATCATAACTAACAGGTGTGTAATGCATCATAACTAACAGGTGTGTAATGTATCATAACTAACAGGTGTGTATCATAACTAACAGGTGTGTAATGTATCATAACTAACAGGTGTGTAATGCATCATAACTAACAGGTGTGTATCATAACTAACAGGTGTGTATCATAACTAACACAGTCTCCTCCTAAAGAGCAAGCAGCAGGGCCATTGTGTTTCAGAACTAGCACTACAAGTACAAGTGGACTGCAGTGCACTGCACTGATTGATTTGGATGCGTCTGGCCAAGTGGCGCTGCTACACACTACCACACACTACCACACACTGCCACACACTGCCACACACACTGCCACACACACTGCTACACACTGCTACACACTGCTACACACTGCTACACGCTGCTACCACACACTGCCACACACTGCTACACACTGCTACACACTGCTACACACTGCCACACACACTGCTACACACTGCCACACGCTGCCACACACTGCTACACACTGCTACACACTGCCACACGCTGCTACACACTGCTACACGCTGCCACACACACTGCTACACACTGCTACACACTGCTACACACTGCCACACACACTGCTACACGCTGCCACACGCTGCCACACGCTGCCACACACTGCTACACGCCGACACTACACGCTGACAAGAAACTTGCCGTTTAGCGCTGACATGGAAATATTCATCCATTCTGTC
>JAODXP020000024.1:613318-616556 GCA_027497455.2 Sardinella longiceps | reverse complement strand
TATGAATAGGGTAGTATGGTGTGATGTGTAGTATGAATAGGGTAGTATGCATAGTGTAGTATGGTGTGATGTGTAACTGTGTGATGTGTAGTATGAATAGGGTAGTATGCATAGTGTAGTATAGTGTGATGTGTAGTATGAATAGTGTAGTATGCATAGTGTAGTATAGTGTGATGTGTAACTGTGTGATGTGTAGTATGAATAGGGTAGTATGCATAGTGTAGTATAGTGTGATGTGTAGTATGAATAGGGTAGTATGCATAGTGTAGTATAGTGTGATGTGTAGTATGAATAGTGTAGTATGCATAGTGTAGTATAGTGTGATGTGTAGTATGAATAGGGTAGTATGCATAGTGTAGTATAGTGTGATGTGTAGTATGAATAGTGTAGTATGCATAGTGTAGTATAGTGTGATGTGTAGTATGAATAGTGTAGTATGTGATGTGTAGTATGAATAGGGTAGTATGCATAGTGTAGTATAGTGTGATGTGTAGTATGAATAGGGTAGTATGCATAGTGTAGTATAGTGTGATGTGTAGTATGCTGAGGCGGAGCTTTATTGTTCACATGACACCACAACCCCCTCTAATCCTCTTACACACACGTGTGTGTGTGTGTGTGTGTGTGTGTGTGATTATACATATTTCTCTTTCTTTTATCCCACATCTTGTGCTACTCCTACTTCAACACACACATATAGGCTTACACACACACACACACATACAGTATGTTCTAACTACCCCCTTTCTCTTTAGAATGCTTGAGGAAAGGCCACACACACACACACACACACACACACACACACACACACACACACACAAATCTCAACTTCCCTTTCTGTTTAGGATGCGTTAGGACATGCTGCACACACACACACACACACACACACGCACACAAACCTTAACTTCTCTCTCTGTCTCTGTGTGTCCGTGTGTGTAGGATGCGTGAGGACATGTCGAGTGCGGTGTGTGTGTCGGAGGAGGTGTGTGTGGGCGTGGGCGCGGGCGATGTGTGTGTGGCGCAGGAGGAGTTGGTGTGTCGCACGCGGGAGGTGGTGCAGGGACTGGAGGCGCTGAAGGCGGAACATCAGGCCATCCTGGAGGGGCTCGTCGGAACACTGGACACACACCTCAAACACACACACACACCTGAGGGACACGCCGGCCACGACAAGAGCTCCATCATCCACCGCTCGCTAGACATGCTCGAACTGGGACTCAGCGAAGCACAGGTGAGACAGAGAGAGTGTGTGTGTGTGTGTGTGTGTGTGTGTGTGTGTGTGTGTGCTGTCCATGACAAGAGCTCCATCATTCACCGCTCGCTAGACATGCTCGAACTGGGACTCAGCGAAGCACAGGTGAGACAGAGAGAGTGTGTGTGTGTGTGTGTGTGTGTCTGTGTGTGTGTGTGTGTGCTGTCCATGACAAGAGCACCATCATCCAGCGCTCGCTAGACATGCTCGAACTGGGACTCAGCGAAGCACAGGTGAGACAGAGAGAGTGTGTGTGTGTGTGTGTGTGTGTGTGTGTGTGTGTGTGCTGTCCATGACAAGAGCTCCATCATTCATCGCTCACTAGACATGCTCCAACTGGGACTCAGCGAAGCACAGGTGAGACAGAGAGTGTGTGTGTGTGTGTGTGTGTGTTTAGGTGACGCTGGCGCTGTCTGGTCACCTGAGCGCTGTAGAAGCTGAGAAACAGAAGCTTGTGTGCGTGTGTGTGTGTAGGTGATGCTGGCACTGTCTGGTCACCTGAGCGCTAAGCTGAGAAGCAGAAGCTGATCTGTGTGTGTGTGTGTGTGTGTGTGTAGGTGATGCTGGCGCTGTCTGGTCACCTGAGTGCTGTGGAGGCTGAAAAGCAGAAGCTGAGAGCTCAGGTGCGTCGGCTGTGTCAGGAGAACCAGTGGCTGAGAGACGAGCTGGCAAACACTCAGCAGAAACTACAGAAGAGCGAACAGAACGTCGCCCAGCTGGACGAGGAGAAGAAGCATCTCGAGTTCATGAACCAGCTCAAGAAATACGACCAGGACCTCAGCCCTACGGTACACACACACACACACACACACACACACAGTTTTCCTCGACCAGACTGACTAAAAGGCATCAGCCAGACACCTCCTTAACTTGCTCTCAATACAGACTATTCAGAAATTGATGTCAAATGTCTGTGTGTCGCCCCCTGTCTGTTAGGATGAGAAGGACTCTGATTCCGGAAGGGAGACCCTGGATGACCTGTTCCCTGATGACCAGGATGAGCCTGGACCCAGTAAGTCATATTCTATTACACGCTAGAGTTCCCCTTTAACTTCTAGTACACCTCAGAGCTCCCCTTTAACTTCTATTACACCTCAGAGCTCCCCTTTAACTTATACTACACCTCAGAGCTCCCCTTTAACTTATACTACACCTTGTGTGTGTATAATCCCCCCCCCCACACACACACCTAGCTGTCATTTTCTCTGGCTAGCACTGCTGTAAAGCTAGGCTGTTTGGTGCTAGCGCTAGCATATATAACCCAGTCCTGCCGGCCTACAACAGTGCTATCATTAACACACACACACACAGCAGTGCTATCATTAACACACACAGACACACGCACACACACACACACACCAGTGCTATCATTAACACACACACACATACACACACACGCACACACACACACCAGTGCTATCATTAACACACACACACACACACACACACACACACACACACACACACACACACACACACACACACACACACACACACACACACACACACACACACACACACACACACACAGCAGTGCTATCATTAACACACACACACACACACACACACACACACACACACATAACCCAGTGTCTCTATCCCCCCCAGTCCAGCCGGCCCACAGTGCAGCGGCGGTAGCTGCCCAGCAAGGGGGGTATGAGATCCCGGCGCGCCTGCGGACGCTTCACAACCTGGTCATCCAGTACGCATCACAGGGCCGATACGAGGTGGCCGTGCCACTCTGCAAACAGGCCCTAGAGGACCTCGAGAAAACATCTGGACACGACCATCCCGACGTCGCCACCATGCTCAATATACTAGCGCTCGTGTACAGGTGAGACACACACACACACACACACACACACACAACCACACACGACCACCCAGACGTCGCCACTATGCTCAATATACTAGCGCTCGTTTACAGGTGAGACACACACACACACACGACCACTCCGACGTCGCCACTATGCTCAACATACTAGC
>JAODXP020000024.1:585818-590818 GCA_027497455.2 Sardinella longiceps | reverse complement strand
TTGGATAAAAGCGTCTACTAAATGGATGAATGTAAATGTAAAGTCAACATTAAGACATAGCAATATAGTTTTAATGAACAAATAGTAATATAGACACATATTGCAGCCTGCCCTGCAGTAGAAACAATCATCCAATAGACAGACTTGCCTACAGGCCAGTAAAAGACATTAAACTCAAGACATACAGTAGTACACACATGGAGAGTCAATGGGGTGTAAAGTGTGAGTGTAAAATGTCTAGATGCAGTCTGCAAAATGCACATATTGGAATGGAATGGTTATGTATGGAATGTGTAAATAAAGCCCCAAGCATGATGTATTATTGTTACAGAGTCGCCTAGCCCTCCTGCGTCCCTCAAATCTTACTCACACCCTTTATCCTTGGGGTCAATTTGACCCCAGCTAAATAAATCCTCAAAAAATAATACTGTAGCAATTTATATTGTTACCTGTTTTTTTGTGACAGGCACTTAGTTTGATGTCTAATAAACACAACCTAATGCCCTACAATAGAAACCCACCCTCACACATACCTCATTGTGAACCTACAATACCTGGTACACAAATATAGCAAATTATAGCCGAAATATGATCTAAAAATCACCAAACTGCCTCAAAATGTGAAAGAACTATGATTTTTAGTGTTGAAATGTCTTTATGTAACTTCTTAGCACATATCTGGTTTATCTGTAACACTTGGAATGAAAAACTCTTTCTGTTATTACGTACTATGACTATATCACACGCATGGTCCTTTGGGGTCAATTTGACCCCAAGCCGACGATACCAATAAACAACGTCAGTTTCAAAGCTCAAATATTGTTTATATGTCTTGAATATAACTGCCATTATATCTGACAACTGGGACCATTCTGACAACATTGGTAGCACTAGCTTAAGTTAGCTCAGTTAGCTAGGTAGCTAAATCAATCTGGGGTCAAATTGACCCCAAAGGATCATCCGTGTATACATTTTTGTACAGGACACTCAAAACATATTATTGTACACATTTCATGCTTAGTCTACTGTCCCCATCAAATGAAAAAAAAAGTCATGAAATATGAGGCTAAAAGAAAAAAGTTAAACATATATTTTATGATGTTAAACATTGCTTTGGATCACAGGAGGGCTAGGCCGCTCAGACTCTACAGGATGCGATCAGTGAACTCATGACAGTCTGGCAGATCGACGAGAGGCGGACCTCACATTCCCAAAACATCTCGGGTAAGTCACATGACTCAGGCGTAAACTCTCTTCTCACTGGTCGACTGATCTGTCAATCTGAGGCGGTAGCAGCGCCTGACAGGATCCAGCAGGCAAGCCCACTGGAGAGGAGAGAGAGAGAGAGAGGGAGAGACTACACTGGTTGGATAGCAGAAAAATGTCAGCGCTGCCGGATGGCAAAAGCTGGTGAGGAGCCCAAGCGGACTCCGGATGGTTCCCGAGAATGGCGCATTTAACAGCCCGTTCTCTCTAGCCGAACCGCAGTGGGTGCCGGATAAGGAGGTGAGTTTGGCGGAGAAGCAGCTTGCTAGCTGGGGCTTGCAGTGGTGCCACCTCGGTCTGGTCTGGAGCGCTTGAACTGGCCCGTGGTTTGGGCGTTGCATTATGTTAGCATCTGAAGTCCATCGGCTACTAGTCAGTAACGTTAGCATGCTAGCCCATAGCTATGGGATGAACACTATTGTTAGCTAACGTTAACCTGACCACTCAACTAACGCCAGTGCCAGTTTGCTAAGCTTCTTTTCCGCACACACAAGTTGCACGTAGCCACTTTAACAGCCGCGGACTATCAAGTGAGACAGTCTTCGTGTGTGTGTGGATCCGCAACAGTTTCCAAAGTTTTGTACTTGACACTTCAGACTGGCAGGTTTTTGTTTTGTCTTCCACGCTGCTTTGTTTTGCTAACGTTATCTTATCAGAACTGACAGTAGCAGTGGCGAGTCCTGCTGCGCTAACGTTAATATTTGTATTTTATAAACCATGTCAGATAGTTAGCGGATATATGAGTTAACGTTAACGTTAAGTTCACGAGTATGTGGCAATAGAAACACTTAAGCGTAACGTCAGTTGGCAAGATTTAACCGATTAGACAACCATTTTCTTGGAGGTATTTCCAGATGTGGTATCTATGACCGCCCTGTTCGTCTGGATGGGTGCCACAGACCAGGTCCAGCCCAGAAACTGGACCTCTGAATAAATAAATAAATAAATAAATAAATAAATAAATAAATAGCAGGTTTTGAGTGTGCGGGAGGCGGGGGAAACGGGCAGCTGTCTTGCCACTTTGGAACCAGTCGGTGGATGCGTTGCGCTGCGCTGCGTTGTGCTGAGGTTGTTGAACGGTGTTTGCGTAATCCCCTGACCCCCGTACTCTCCGTGCCCCCTCGTGCTTGCACGGCTGGCACTCTCCTCTCCGCAGCAAGTCCAACTGGTGGCGTTCACTCACCGGTGACGGACAACCGGAACCATTTGAGCGGTTGCTCCTTTCGGAATTAGTTTTGGCCTGAAAAAAACAAACAAACAAACAAGAAAACAGTGATAGACAACCCGCTTGTCTGCTGGCTTAAAATTTATAGTAGCTTAATAAGCTGTATAAACTAAGTAACGTTACAACAGTTGGACCCTGTTTTGTTTTGTGTGCATTTCTTGACTGTCACTGACACACACACACACACACACACACACACACACACACACACACAGAGAGAGAGAGAGAGAGAGAGAGAGAGAGAGAGAGTGAGGTTAATATTTGAAGAGCTGACAGTGGCCTTGGGATGTTATGATAAACAAGTGTGTGTGTGTGTGTGTGTGTGTGTGTGAGTGCGTGGGCTACATGCTTGGCAGCAGCTTCTCTATAAGCTATTTATTTTCCAAGTAATGTGCTTGTTTTGAAAATATTTTACTAACAAAATTTCTAGTTACTATTGTATGTTTGAGGGCTGTGCTCGCGTGCGTGTGCGCGTGTGTGTGTGTGTGTGTGTGTGTGTGTGTGTGTGTGTGTGTGTGTGTGTGTTGGTCTGGGTTCAGCTTGTGCTGAGAAAACAAGTTGAGAAAGAGGAAATGAGCCCAGATGTGGAGCAACTCAGCAACTCTGCAAGAACACAACACTGCCAGCACTGATTCACACAGCAGAGCAAAACAGCACAGAACAACACAACAGCAGAGCACTGATTCACACAGCAGAGCAAAACAGAACAACACAGCACAACACAGCATAGCACTGATTCACACAGCACAGCACAACACAGAGCTCAGCACAGCACAGCACTGATTCTGCAGAGCTCAACACAACACAACACACCACAACAGAACAGCACAGCACTGATTCACACAGCACAGCACAACACAACAGAGCACAGCACAGCACAGCAGCACAACACAAAACAGCAGCATAGCATAACACAACACAACACAACACAGCATAACACAACACAACAGCACAACACAACAACACAGCACACCAAAACTTTGGATGCAAACACTTCAACACATCACTTGATTAGCACGAAAGTTCCCTTTTTATTCACGTTACACAGTTGATGGAAACACACGACATTGTCAATATTCTTAAGCCCAATTTTTGTTTGAATGTGTGAATATGAAAAGCAAACAACCTTGATGATTCACCACAACACTGATTCCCACAACCCAGCACAGCACAGCTCTGCAGCTCTGCAGCCTGTTGGAACACTCGAGAGTTCTGGAACCAGTCAGAACCAGAATAACACACTCCGTGACTGGAGAAGAGCACAGCCGTACTGTGTGTGTATGTGTGTGTGTGTATGTGTGTGTGTGTGTGTGTGGGAAGGAAAGGAAAGGGAGTAGTCTTGACTGCTCATCTACTGCTGAAGGAGAGTTCATGTTTTCCTTCCTTATCTGCCAACTTCCTCTCTCTCTTTCTTTCTCTCTTTCTCTCTCTCTCTCTCTCTCTCTCTCTCTCTCTCTCTCTCTCTCTCTCTCTCTCTCTCTCTCTCTCTCTCTCTTACTTTCTCTCTTTCTTTCTCTCTTTCTCTCTCTCTCTCTCTTACTTTCTCTCTCTGTCTCTCTCTCTCTCTCTCTCTCTCTCTCTCTCTCTCTCTCTCTCTTCTCTCTCTCTCTCTCTCTCTGTCTCTCTTTCTCTCTTACTCTCTCTCTCTCTCTCTCTTGCTCTCTCCCTCTCTCTCTCTCTTCCTCTCTCTCTCTCCTGTCTCTCTCTCTCTCTCCTCTCACTCTCTCTCTCTGTAACGGGCCGCTAGCGCGGCTCTCGTGTGTAAATCCTCATCACCCATCTCTGGGCGCTCTAACACGCTGAGTTAGAGCTCGTGCTTTTAGCTCTGCTGTTAGAGCTCCCACTCCCACGCGGGAGTTTGTAGCTTGCGGGTGGCGGTTCGGCTCTGTCGTGCGGACCGCCACCGGCCACATCTCTCTTACTTTCTCTCTCTCTCTCTCTCTCTCTTACTTTCTCTCTCTGTCTCTCTTTCTCTCTTACTTTCTCTCTCCTCTCTCGCTCTCTTTCCCTCCCTCTCTCTCTTCCTCTCTCGCTCTCTCCTCTCTTTCTTTCTCTTCCTCTCACTCTCTTACTCCCCCCTCTCTCTCCCTCCCTCCGTCTTTATAACTCTCTCCTTCCCCCCATCTCTCTCTCACATATTTCTCTGCCCCTCTCCATTGCCTTGACTTGAATGATGGTCATTGAAGTTTCAGTTTGTTGGTCAACCCTCTTCATGTTACGTGTGTGTGTGTGTGTGTGTGTGTGTGTGTGTGTGTGTGTGTGTGTGTGTGTGTTTTCTCCCTATCTCCAGTGTCCCAGATGCATGCAGTGTGATGCCAAATTTGACTTCATCACCAGGAAGGTAGGAGTGGGATTGAGATTACGCTTAATCTCTGACAAATTACTGACCTGTTGCACTGATAGACCTGTGTCTCACTGACTGTGTTTGTGTATGTGTGTGTGTGTGTGTGTGTGTGTGTGTGTGTCTGTCTGTGTGTGTCTGTCTGTGTGTGTGTGTGTGTGTGTGTGT
>JAODXP020000024.1:572448-574948 GCA_027497455.2 Sardinella longiceps | reverse complement strand
CCCTACAATAGAAACCCACCCTCACACATACCTCATTGTGAACCTACAATACCTGGTACACAAATATAGCAAATTATAGCCGAAATATGATCTAAAAATCACCAAACTGCCTCAAAATGTGAAAGAACTATGATTTTTAGTGTTGAAATGTCTTTATGTAACTTCTTAGCACATATCTGGTTTATCTGTAACACTTGGAATGAAAAACTCTTTCTGTTATTAGCAGTACTATGACTATATCACACGCATGGTCCTTTGGGGTCAATTTGACCCCAAGCCGACGATACCAATAAACAACGTCAGTTTCAAAGCTCAAATATTGTTTATATGTCTTGAATATAACTGCCATTATATCTGACAACTGGGACCATTCTGACAACATTGGTAGCACTAGCTTAAGTTAGCTCAGTTAGCTAGGTAGCTAAATCAATCTGGGGTCAAATTGACCCCAAAGGATCATCCATGTATACATTTTTTGTACAGGACACTCAAAACATATTATTATACACATTTCATGCTTAGTCTACTGTCCCCATCAAATGAAAAAAAAGTCATGAAATATGAGGCTAAAAGAAAAAAGTTAAACATATATTTTATGATGTTAAACATTGCTTTGGATCACAGGAGGGCTAGGCCGCTCAGACTCTACAGGATGCGATCAGTGAACTCATGACAGTCTGGCAGATCGACGAGAGGCGGACCTCACATTCTCAAAACATCTCGGGTAAGTCACATGACTCAGGCGTAAACTCTCTTCTCACTGGTCGACTGATCTGTCAATCTGAGGCGGTAGCAGCGCCTGACAGGATCCAGCAGGCAAGCCCACTGGAGAGGAGAGAGAGAGAGAGAGAGGGAGAGACTACACTGGTTGGATAGCAGAAAAATGTCAGCGCTGCCGGATGGCAAAAAGCTGGTGAGGAGCCCAAGCGGACTCCGGATGGTTCCCGAGAATGGCGCATTTAACAGCCCGTTCTCTCTAGCCGAACCGCAGTGGGTGCCGGATAAGGAGGTGAGTTTGGCGGAGAAGCAGCTTGCTAGCTGGGGCTTGCAGTGGTGCCACCTCGGTCTGGTCTGGAGCGCTTGAACTGGCCCGTGGTTTGGGCGTTGCATTATGTTAGCATCTGAAGTCCATCGGCTACTAGTCAGTAACGTTAGCATGCTAGCCCATAGCTATGGGATGAACACTATTGTTAGCTAACGTTAACCTGACCACTCAACTAACGCCAGTGCCAGTTTGCTAAGCTTCTTTTCCGCACACACAAGTTGCACGTAGCCACTTTAACAGCCGCGGACTATCAAGTGAGACAGTCTTCGTGTGTGTGTGGATCCGCAACAGTTTCCAAAGTTTTGTACTTGACACTTCAGACTGGCAGGTTTTGTTTTGTCTTCCACGCTGCTTTGTTTTGCTAACGTTATCTTATCAGAACTGACAGTAGCAGTGGCGAGTCCTGCTGCGCTAACGTTAATATTTGTATTTTATAAACCATGTCAGATAGTTAGCGGATATATGAGTTAACGTTAACGTTAAGTTCACGAGTATGTGGCAATAGAAACACTTAAGCGTAACGTCAGTTGGCAAGATTTAACCGATTAGACAACCATTTTCTTGGAGGTATTTCCAGATGTGGTATCTATGACCGCCCTGTTCGTCTGGATGGGTGCCACAGACCAGGTCCAGCCCAGAAACTGGACCTCTGAATAAATAAATAAATAAATAAATAGCAGGTTTTGAGTGTGCGGGAGGCGGGGGAAACGGGCAGCTGTCTTGCCACTTTGGAACCAGTCGGTGGATGCGTTGCGTTGTGCTGAGGTTGTTGAACGGTGTTTGCGTAATCCCCTGACCCCCGTACTCTCCGTGCCCCCTCGTGCTTGCACGGCTGGCACTCTCCTCTCCGCAGCAAGTCCAACTGGTGGCGTTCACTCACCGGTGACGGACAACCGGAACCATTTGAGCGGTTGCTCCTTTCGGAATTAGTTTTGGCCTGAAAAAAACAAACAAACAAACAAGAAAACAGTGATAGACAACCCGCTTGATTGCTGGCTTAAAATGTATAGTAGCTTAATAAGCTGTATAAACTAAGTAACGTTACAACAGTTGGACCCTGTTTTGTTTTGTGTGCATTTCTTGACTGTCACTGACACACACACACACACACACACACACACACACACACACACACACACACACACACACACACACACAGAGAGAGAGAGAGAGTGAGGTTAATATTTGAAGAGCTGACAGTGGCCTTGGGATGTTATGATAAACAAGTGTGTGTGTGTGTGTGTGAGTGCGTGGGCTACATGCTTGGCAGCAGCTTCTCTATAAGCTATTTATTTTCCAAGTAATGTGCTTGTTTTGAAAATATTTTACTAACAAAATTTCTAGTTACTATTGTATGTTTGAGGGCTGTGCTCGCGTGTGTGTGTGTGTGTGTGTGTGTGTGTGTGTGTGTGTGTGTGTGTGTGTGTGTGTGTTGGTCTGGGTTCAGCTTGTGCT
>JAODXP020000024.1:559948-564948 GCA_027497455.2 Sardinella longiceps | reverse complement strand
GTGTGTGTGTGTGTGTGTGTGTGTGTGTGTGTGTGTGTGTGTGTAGGGAGTCCGTCTCGTGCGTGTGGGATGCTCCTGCAGTATCGTCCGTCAGGTTCGCAGGATTCTCAGCAGCTGAAGCTGGAGGCCACAGGAGACGACAGGAAGGGTCCCGCCGCTTGGCTCACCGCCATGCACAAGGTGTGTGTGTGTGTGTGTGTGTGTGTGTGCTCGGCGCCATGCACAAGGTGTGTGTGTGTGTGTGTGCTTGCCGCCATGCACAAGGTGTGTGTGTGTGTGCTCGCCGCCATGCACAAGGTGTGTGTGTGTGTGTGTGTGTGTGTGTGCTCGGCGCCATGCACAAGGTGTGTGTGTGTGTGCTCGCCGCCATGCACAAGGTGTGTGTGTGTGTGTGTGTGTGTGTGTGTGTGTGTGTGCTCACCGCCATGCACAAGGTGTGTGTGTGTGTGTGTGTGTGTGTGTGTGTGTGTGTGCTCGGCGCCATGCACAAGGTGTGTGTGTGTGTGTGTGTGCGTGTGCTCGCCGCCATGCACAAGGTGTGTGTGTGTGTGTGCTAGTCGCCATGCACAAGGTGTGTGTGTGTGTGTGTGCTCGGCGCCATGCACAAGTGTGTGTGTGTGTGTGTGTGTGTGTGTGTGTGTGTGTGTGTGTGTTGCTCTCTACAGTGCCCTATATGACTCCTCTGTTCCCGTCCCAAACAGGCTACCAAACTCCTGTACGAGTCACGGGACCAGTGACACACACACACACACACACACACACACCAGCCCCGCCCCGCCCCTGAGAGAGGGATGAAGAGAAAGAGAGATGAAGAGAAGGAGGGATGAAGAGAAAGAAAGATGGAGGGATGGAGAAAAGAATGAGAGAGCTGAGACCAAGTGATTCTCCTTGCAAGCGCCTGCACTCCCCTCTCCTTTTGCAGTGAGTGTGTGAGTGAGTGTGTGTGTGTGTGTGTGTGTGTGTGTGTGTGTGTGAGTGTGAGTGCGAGTGCGCTTGGGAGTGTGTGTGTGAGAGTGACTTTCACAACATTCTGTTTGCCTGTAAATGCTCCCATGAGTGTATTATTGGGAGACTGTGTGCGTGCGTGTGTGTGTGTGTGTGGGGGGGGGGGTGTGTGCTCCCATGAGAGTGTTATTGTGTGTGTTCATGTGTTCGTGTGTGTATGTATCTCTCTCTCTCTGTGTGTGTGTGTGTGTGTGTGTTCTCCCACAAGAGTGTGTATTGTTGTGAGAAAGTGTCCCAGTATATTTGTCAGAGAGCTTTCCAATGCCCACTGAAACCAGTGCAATATAAACACACACACACACACACACACACACACACACACACACACACACAGCTGATATGTTAGCCTCTCTACTGCCAGAGCATCTATAAGCACCTCTTTCTCTCTCACACTACAGTAATACAATAACACAGCATGCCTTCACCTGTGTGTGTGTGTGTGAGAGCGTGTGTGTGTGTGTGTGTGTGTGTGTGTGTGTGTGTGAGAGAGCGTATGTCTGTCTGTCTGTGTGTGTGTGTGTGCTGGATTAATGTAGTATTATGTGTCTCCTTTGGTAACAGAGTAATACCAGTGCACTGTGTCATTGACTAGCACACACTCATCACTGGTGTGTGTGTGTGTGTGTGTGTGTGTGTGTGTGATATTTACCCAGTGATTTAGACTCCTCCCCTCTCCCCCCAATGCATTCTTATGGGCGGGGCTTTAACCAGAAACATTCATTTGGTATTTTTGTACTTTTTTGTATTTGTGTGTCTATCAGTCTATCATATTACGCGCGCGCACACACACACACACAAAATTGTTTTTGTATTTGTGTGTCTATCAGTCTATCATATTACGCGCACACACACACACACACACACACACACAAAATTGTTTTTGTATTTGTCTGTCATATTAAAGATGTTTTTTCTACTTGCACCTTGGTCCCACCTCACACACACACACACACACACACACACACACTTTTGTATTTGTGGGCAGCCTACAGTCTGTCATATTAAAGATGTTTTTTCTATTTGCACCGAGGGACCTGAGACACACACACACACACACACACACACACACACACAAAGGCTGAAAAAACCAAAACCATGTTAATGTTGTGAAGTTCCGCCTGCTTGTTTAAATCCATTCATTCATATGTGTTGGAGTGGCACCTAGTCTGTAATTGTGTGTGTGTGTGTGTGTGTGTGTGTGTGTGTGAGATAATCACTAGAAGGACCTGTTAAATGCACCTGTGCCACACAGGTGTGTTTGTGTGTGTGAGGGACTCTGACAAGCAATGTAAACCCTAGGCAGCTCAGAGTGGTGCGTGTGTGTGCGAGCTGCATAGAATTTACAGGGCTGTTTGTGTGGTCCCTCAGACACACACACACACACACACACACACCCAAAGCCCCCCGTGCCAGTGTGGGTTGTGTTTACTTGTCCCCGTGTTCCTGACGCCCTTCTCTGGCCGACTGTGCTTCTGTCTTAACGACCCTGGGCGCCCTCTAGCGGCCACGCCGCGCTATGACCACACGCCTCTGATGCCACTGCTCTGACGGCCTGCAGGCGGCGCTAGAGAGCTCCGCTCAGGTCCTCATCCTCACTACATGTATGGAGCTCAAATAAACTCAAGTAATAAAGACTCATACAGTGGCTCAGTGTCTCTCTCTCTCTACACCTGCAGACCAACATTCATGTCTTACACTAAACCAAACTAACGTTACACACATTCACACACTAGCCGACCCAGAGCCTGCCCTGTCTCACACCAAGCTAACTACACACACCGATTTTCAGCCTTCACGGCGCGATACCAGCGATGTGTGTGAGATACCGATAAGGTAGACCAGCCCGTTCAGTCTACGGGGCGCTGGAGCTGTGTGTGTGTGTGATCTCTCGGCTTTATCTACACCTCTCAGTGTGCACCTCCTCGGGGGTAAACGCTGATGCAAGTGCAGGTAAAAAGTCCAGCATGAGAAGCAGTAGAGCAAAGTCAGAGCCTGTTGAAGGAACATACCAAGACAGTCAACATTGGAGTGGAGTGCCTACAGATGCTTGTCTTTTTGGGTTGATTTCACATCAATACTGAACACAAATACGGATACTGCGTCATATATTAGGAGACTGCATGTGCATAGAGCAGTGAAAGTAATCGATGTCCACTTTACTGCATGGCAGAACATTTCACCCCCCCATTCGTCATCGGCGTTGGTCTCGTCCGTCCCCCGATGAGAACATGTGCTCTTCCAGCCGGTCACCGGGCGTGTGTGTATGTGTGTGTTATTGCCGGAGTTGCACTGATTCAGCGGCTTGTCATTAGTAGATTTGTGTTTAGTGGAAATATTTTCAGCGGAGAAATAGTGTTTTGTTGTAGAACAAGATTTCCCTCAGACAAACTACCCCTATTTTAGCTCGAGAAGAATCCGAGGGTGCCCTCGTGAGTGCGTGCCGCCCCACGCGCCCAACTGGCCGCCTGTTGGAAGCACTTCATCTCGTGCAGGTAACGCTGTCTCGCGCTGTAACGGCCTTTAAATGTTTGCAGTCTTGTGTTTAAACATGTGTGTGTGCGGACTCTCTCTGTATGATCGCTATTGCGGACGGAAGACAGCTGTCAATCAACATAATCCAAGTTAAAGACCAAATCACCTCCTCTAGTCAAAATCTGACTTTTATTCTTAAAATACTTGATTGTGTCCTTCTGCCGATGCGGGTTCGGGTGTGAAACACACCCTTATGGATGCAGTGGGGTGTGTTAGTCTGTGTCAGGCTGTGTGTGTGTTCAGGTTCGGCGTGAAACCGGAGGGTTGCGCTGTGGTCCACCGGCTGCCTGGACTGAGACCCCGCGTGCCACGTTGCAGTGCTCACGCGCAGGACTGGTGTTCAGATACGGAGACCACTTAGCTAACATACGTTTCACATGATGACGTAGCTTAGACATCCCCGTTGGGTGAACAGCTGTACACACACGACCGTGATGCGTTGATTATAGAAGCTGTTGTACATTACTGTACTGTAGGTAAACAAGAGTTGGCTACCGGAATGCGCGTGCCCCCGGTGGTGGTATTTATCCCGGCAGACGCCCCAGTGCGTCAGATTTCTGCGGCACGTGGTGACTTGAGACTGCTGTGTCAGTAAAGGCGTGGAGTTCAGAAATAACCCCTCTCTCTGTCTCTCTCTCTCTCTCTCTCTCTCTCTCTCTCTCTCTCTCTCACTCTCTCACTCTGTGTGTGTGTGTGTGTGTGTGTGTGTGTGTGAGAGAGAGAGAGCTGTTTTTCTGAAGGATCCAAACATCTCTGTCTGTCTTCCTCCCTGTTTGCATCTCCTTTTGCCTACACACCTCTGTCTGTGTGTGTGTGTGTTGTATATTAGTATTATTGTGTGTGTATTCTCTCTCTGTGTGTCTGTGCATCTCTCTCTCTCTCTCTCTCTCTCTCTCTGGCGTTAGCTACAGCAGGGTTCAGTTCTAATATAGATGTAGTACTAAGTTCATAGGCATCAATATAACATAAACTAGAAAAGCGCTCAGAGTGTGCAGACCTCAACCAAGGCAATGTGGTCACAGACACAATATAAATGCCAGATCATGTTCTGGATCACCGATCGCCACCAAAATCGAATCAGTTCTTGCTTGGCCCAATGTACACATTGTCTGAAAATTTCATGTCAGGCTGGTGCCAATAGTGGTGGTGATGATGGTGAAGATGCCGTATGAAATATGAAAGTATTGTCTGAAAATTTCATCCAAATCCATGACCATGCAGTACCTTTTGAGTTATCCTGCTGACAGACAGCCCGACTAACGCAACCGAAAACATAACCTCCTTGGCAGAGGTAATAAGAATAAAACTGTTTTATTTGCAATGTCACAGGAAAGAACTACACTACCCAGCATCCTTCAGTGCAAAGCCCATAAAATCAGCTCCTGTCATTAGTGGAGGCTCAAGGATGCAAGTTTCACTGTCACACATGTCATAGATGCCAGTATGCCTAGCTCTGTGTGTGT
>JAODXP020000024.1:552011-557011 GCA_027497455.2 Sardinella longiceps | reverse complement strand
AGAAGAATCCGAGGGTGCCCTCGTGAGTGCGTGCCGCCCCACGCGCCCAACCGGCCGCCTGTTGGAAGCACTTCATCTCGTGCAGGTAACGCTGTCTCGCGCTGTAACGGCCTTTAAATGTTTGCAGTCTTGTGTTTAAACATGTGTGTGTGCGGACTCTCTCTGTATGATCGCTATTGCGGACGCAAGACAGCTGTCAATCAACATAATCCAAGTTAAAGACCAAATCACCTCCTCTAGTCAAAATCTGACTTTTATTCTTAAAATACTTGATTGTGTCCTTCTGCCGATGCGGGTTCGGGTGTGAAACACACCCTTATGGATGCAGTGGGGTGTGTTAGTCTGTGTCAGGCTGTGTGTGTGTGTGTGTGTTCAGGTTCGGCGTGAAACCGGAGGGTTGCGCTGTGGTCCACCGGCTGCCTGGACTGAGACCCCGCGTGCCACGTTGCAGTGCTCACGCGCAGGACTGGTGTTCAGATACGGAGACCACTTAGCTAACATACGTTTCACATTATGACGTAGCTTAGACATCCCCGTTGGGTGAACAGCTGTACACACACGACCGTGATACGTTGATTATAGAAGCTGTTGTACATTACTGTACTGTAGGTAAACAAGAGTTGGCTACCGGAATGCGCGTGCCCCCGGTGGTGGTATTTATCCCGGCAGACGCCCCAGTGCGTCAGATTTCTGCGGCACGTGGTGACTTGAGACTGCTGTGTCAGTAAAGGCGTGGAGTTCAGAAATAACCCCATCACTCTCTCTCTCTCTCTCTCTCTCACTCTGTGTGTGTGTGTGTGTGTGTGTGTGTGTGTGTGTGTGAGAGAGAGAGAGAGAGAGAGAGCTGTTTTTCTGAAGGATCCAAACATCTCTGTCTGTCTTCCTCCCTGTTTGCATCTCCTTTTGCCTACACACCTCTGTCTGTGTGTGTGTGTGTGTGTGTGTGTGTGTGTGTGTTGTATATTAGTATTATTGTGTGTGTATTCTCTCTCTGTGTGTCTGTGCATCTCTCTCTCTCTCTCTCTCTCTCTCTCTGCAGGGTTCAGTTCTAATATAGATGTAGTACTAAGTTCATAGGCACAAACTCAATATAACATAAACTAGAAAAGCGCTCAGAGTGTGCAGACCTCAACCAAGGCAATGTGGTCACAGACACAATATAAATTCCAGGTCATGTTCTGGATCACCGATCGCCACCAAAATCGAATCAGTTCTTGCTTGGCCCAATGTACACATTGTCTGAAAATTTCATCCAAATCCATGCAGAACCTTTTGAGTTATCCTGCTGACAGACAGACAGACCGACTAACGCAACCGAAAACATAATCTCCTTGGCAGAGGTAATAAGAATAAAACTGTTTTAGTTGCAATGTCACAGGAAAGAACTACACTACCCAGCATCCTTCAGTGCAAAGGCCCTAAAATCAGCTCCTGTCATTAGTGGAGGCTCAAGGATGCAAGTTTCACTGTCACACATGTCATAGATGCCAGTATGCCTAGCTCTGTGTGTGCGTGTGTGTGTGTGTGTGTGTGTGTGTGTGTGTGTGTGTGTGTGTTCGTTTACTGGATATCTGCATGCCTAGCTCTCTTTCTGTGTGTGTGTGTGTGTGTTCGTTTACTGGATATCTGCATGCCTAGCTCTCTTCTGTGTGTGTGTGTGTGTGTTCGTTTACTGGATATCTGCATGCCTAGCTCTCTTTCTGTGTGTGTGTGTGTTCGTTTACTGGATATCTGCATGCCTAGCTCTCTTTCTGTGTGTGTGTGTGTGTGTGTGTACAGTGTGTGTGTCTGTGTGCAAACGTATCTCTCTCACTGTCTCTTTGAATGGTTGTGTGTGTGTGTGAGATAATGTAATTGATGCTAGCATGCCTCTCTCTCTCTCTCTCTCTCTCTCTCTCTCTCTCTCTCTCTCTCTCTCTCTCTCTCTCTCTCTCTCTCTCTCTCTCTCTCTCTCTCTCTGTGTGTGTGAGAGAGATAATGTAATGGATGTCTGCATGCCTAACTCTCTTTCTCTGTGTGTGTGTGTGTGTGATGTAAGTGTTCTAGCTCTGTGTGTGATGTGTGTGTGTGTGTTAGAGCAGTGGGTCTCAAAGGTGCGTGTGTGTGTGTGTGTGTGTGTGTGTGTGTGTGTGTGTGTTAGAGCAGTGGGTCTCAAAGGTGCGGGGACCAACCTCAAGGTTTCTAAAAGAACTATATATGTGTATATATAAAGAACTATATATGTGTATATATAAAGAACTATATATGTGTATATATAAAGAACTATATATGTGTATATATAAAGAACTATATATGTGTATATATAAAGAACTATATATGTGTATATATAAAGAACTATATATGTGTATATACAACCGAATTCCAAAAAAGTTGGGACACTGCATAAATTGTTAATAAAAATGGAATCCAATAATTTACAAATATCATAAACCTACATATTGTTCACAATAGAATATAGATAACATGGCAAATGTTGAAAGTGAGACTTTTTGAAATGTCATGCCGAATACTGGCTCATTTTGGATTTTATGAGAGCTACACATCCCAAAATAGTTGGGACGGGTAGCAATAAGAGGTCGGAAAAGTACAATTTTTAGATAAGGAACAGCTTGAGGACCCATTTGCAACTTATTTTGTCAATTGGCAACATGATTTGGTATGAAAAGACCCTCCGAGAGTGGCATTGACTCTCAGAAGTCAAGATGGGCAGAGGATCACCAGTTCCCCAAATGCTGCGGCAAAAAGTAGTGGTCAGAGATCACAAAGGAGTTTCTCAGACAAAAATTGCAAAGAGTTTGAAGGTATAATCATCTACAGTGCATATCATCATCCAAAGATTCAGAGAATCTGGAACAATCTCTGTGCATAAGGGTCAAGGCCGGAAAACCATACTGGATGCCCATGATCATTGGGTCCTTAGACGGCACTGCATCACATACAGGAATGCTAATGTAATGGAAATCACAAACTGGCCTTAGGACTACTTCCAGAAAACATTGTCAGGGAACACAATCTACTGTGTCATTCGCCATAACCAGCTAAGACTCTATAGATGAAAAAAGAAGTAATTTCTAAACATGATCCAAAAGCACAGGTGTTTTCTCTGGGCCAAGGCTCATTTGAAATGGACTGTGGCAAAGTGGAAAACGGTTCTGTGGTCAGACAAATTAAAATTCAAAGTTGTTTTCAGAAAACTGGGATACCATACCATCGGGACAAGGACAACCCAAGTTGTTATTGCTTATTGTTAGTGCTCATTTCAGAAGGCTGCATCCTGTATTAGACAAAAATGGGACAACATTCTCTCCACAACCTCTCTTCAAAGTCCCCATACGTTTGCAGACTGTTTTAAAAGGAAGAGTGGATGCCACACAGTGGTAAATGTGTCCTTGTCCCAACTATTTTGGGATGTGTAGATGCCATGGAATTGAAAATCAACTTATTTTCCCCTTAAAATGATACGTTTCATCAGTTTCAACATTTGATATGTCATCAATGTTGTATTCTGAGTAAAATATTGAAATTTGAAACTTCCACATCACTGCATTCTGTTTTTATTCACAATTTGTAAAGTGTCCCAACTTTTTGGAATTCGGTTGTATAAAGAACTATATAAAGAACTATATATGTGTATATATAAAGAACTATATATGTGTGGATATATAAAGAACTATATATGTGTTTCTCTGACAGGCTAGCTTGTCTCTGAGTCTATAATGGCATTAAGGCACTCAGATGAGATGGGCTACTGAATGCTTTGGATGAAAAACCTTCTGCTCTCTGGTTTTGAAGTGTGTGTGTAGATCCCAGCATCCACACACACACACACACACACACTCAGAGAGCGAAGCAGCTGCCTGCTCTTATCCCACCCTTTAGCAGACGGAGAGCACAGACCTCCGCCAAGGCAATGTGCTCACACATGTGTAGCCGGTGGCGGTCCACACCGCACACAGGTCTCGAACCCGCCACCCCGCAGGCTACAAACTCCCGGCGTGGGAGTGGAACGCTCTAACCAACTGAGCTAAAAGCCCGAGCTTCTAACTCAGCGTGTTAGAAGCGCCCATGGAATTGGGTGATGAGGATTTACACACTACCACCGAGCTAGCCGCGCTAGCTGGCCTCCGTTACACACGCAATACTAGATAAATACTCTGAGAGCACACACACTCACACACACATCTGTGCTCACACATGCAATACTAGATAAACACTCACACACACATCTGTGCTCACACATGCAATACTAGATAAACACTCACACACACATCTGTGCTCACACATGCAATACTAGATAAACACTCTTAGAGCACACACACATCTGTGCTCACACATGCAATATAAGCTAAAGTCCACCATAGTGATCTGGATTATTACCAAAACTTGATGTTCTGGATCACCAATCACCACCAATATTTAATCATCTGTTATTTGTCCCAATATTGTCCGAAAATGTCACCCAAGTCTGTGCAGTATTTTTCAAGTTATTTTCTACACAGACAGACAGACAGACAGACAGACAGGCAGACGCCGGCGAAAACATCACTTCCTTGGCATCAGCTGATCAAAGGCCAACCGCACATAACATGCCACCTGAGACTCTCAGAAGCATGTGCACTGTGTGTGTGTGTGTGTGTGTGTACACACTTCTGAAGCATATGCACTGACTGTGTGTGCGTGCATGTGTTAATGTAATGGATACTAGTGTCCTTAGGGGTGTGTGTGTGTGTGTGTGTGTGTGTGTGCGCACTATATGTACTGACCAGAGTCAGTGTTGTGTATGGAGTTTTACTCGTTGAGTAGTGATATGGTAATGTGTGTGTGTGTGTGTGTGTGTGTGTGTGTGTGTGTGTGTGTGTGTGTGTGTGTGTGTGTGTTACTCGTTGACTACTGATACAGTAACCAGTGAATCTGCCCGACTACTGTAAGTTATTTTCAGCTGTGCAGCAGCAGTAGCAGGAGTCCAGACTGGTCCAGTTTATTTTACTGGTTCAGTCCAG
>JAODXP020000024.1:539511-544511 GCA_027497455.2 Sardinella longiceps | reverse complement strand
CTCTGAACTCTGTGTGTGTGTGTGTGTGTGTGTGTGTGTGTGTGTGTGTGTGTATGATGGAGAATGTGTGTGTGTGTGTGTGTGTGTGTGTGTATGTAAATGTATGTGTTCATGGCCGTGGAGGATGAAGTGTGTAAGTCCGTGTCTCACACAGCTGCTGAGGACATTTTCTTTTTCCTCTTGTCAGCTGTTCAGTGTCCTCTCACTCACACACACACACACACACACACACACACACACACACACACACACACACTGACTCACACATACTCCACACCCACCCATACAAATTCCTCCTCCACTCCCTGACTGCTGCACTGTGTGTGTGTGTGTGTGTGTGTTGTGGGTAAAGCCCTAGATGTGTGTGTGTGTGTGTGTGTGTGTGTGTGTGTGTGTGTGTGTGTGTGTGAGTGTGATGTGGGTAAAGCCCTAGACGTGTGTGTGTGTGTCTATGTTGTTGTGGGTAAAGCCCTAGATGTGTGTGTGTGTGTGTGTGTGTGTGTGTGTGTGTGTGTGTGTGTGTGTGTGTGTGTGAGATGTGGGTAAAGCCCTAGACGTGTGTGTGTGTGTGTGTGTGTGTGATGTGGGTAAAGCCCTAGACGTGTGTGTGTGTGTGTGTGTGTGTGTGTGTGTGTGTGTGTGAGATGTGGGTAAAGCCCTAGACGTGTGTGTGTGTGTGTGTGTGTGTGTGTGTGTGTGTGAGATGTGGGTAAAGCCCTAGACGTGAGATGTGGGTAAAGCCCTAGACGTGTGTGTGTGTGTGTGTGTGTGTGTGTGTGTGTGTGTGTGTGTGTGTGTGTGTGTGTGAGATGTGGGTAAAGCCCTAGACGTGTGTGTGTGTGTGTGTGTGTGTGTGTGTGTGTGTGAGATGTGGGTAAAGCCCTAGACGTGTGTGTGTGTGTGTGTGTGTGTGTGTGTGTGTGTGTGTGTGTGTGTGTGTGTGTGAGATGTGGGTAAAGCCCTAGACGTGAGATGTGGGTGTGTGTGTGTGTGTGTGTGTGTGTGTGTGTGATGTGGGTAAAACCCTAGGCGTGGCTGGGTCTGGGTGTAGGAGGAGAAGGGCCATGGAGGCCCATAAATCCTGCCAGCCTCCCCCAGCAGAGGAGCTCAATCCTGGGCAGAGGTGTCTGGGCACCGCCCTCAGAGCCCTGGAGCTCCTCTCAGCACAGGGGTCACGACCTTTCACCTTTGATCTGCACACACTCTTTATGAGACACACATACACACACACACACACACACACACACTATATGAGCCCCACGCAGATGGAGCCAGACAAAGGCCTTTAGAAGTGTGTACACACACACACACACACACACACACACTCATGCACACGCTGTCTTTTCACAAGGATAGCCTTTCAGCCCATGAAGCCTTTCAGCCCAGACTCACACACACACACACTTTCAACATCTGTTTCATTTGAAAGCGCACACTTCCGCTGTGTTGTCTAACCCCCTACTTCTCTCCCTCCATCTCTCTCTTCATCTCTGTCTCTGTATCTCTCTCTCCGTCCATCTCTCTCTCTCTCTCTCTCTCTCTCTCCTTGCATCTCTCTCTCTCTCTCCCTCCATCTCTCTCTCTCTCTCTCTCTCTCTCTATCCCTCTATCTCCCCCCTCCCAGGTGAATGTATATGTGTTGGGTCGGACCTTCCTGGTGTTGGCACGGGAGCTGTGCATCAACGCTCCAGCAATAGGTACACACACACACACACACACACACACACACACACACACCTTCATCTTTCCCTTCCTCTTTCCTCTGTATGTGCCACTAGAGTGAGTGTATATATACACACACACACACACACACACACACACACACTCTCTCTCTCTCTCCCTCTCCTCTCTCTCTCTCTCTCTCTCTCTCTCTCTCTCTCTCTCTCTCTCTCTCTCTCTGGCGGTCTGAGTGGGTGTAGTACTCATGGAGGCCCACAGAGGTCGCTGTGCCATTCTACAGCTGTCACTACAAAACTCTGGAATCTCCTGTATGGATCACACACACACACACACACACACACACACACACTCCAAGTCAAACTATCAAATGAATGGAGATGATGTTTGTTTTCTCAGTAAAAAAAAACAGCTTTACTGTTTCAGAGTCTCATCTCTGTCCGTTAGCACATAACAGCAATAACAGAATAATAATCCAACAATAACAGAATAATCCATCAACAATAACATAAAATAATAATCCTAATCTTGTCCTAAAATACAGAAATCTGAGGGATTAAATAATCTACTGAGGACCAGCAGAAATGTCACTGGCCAAGTGCAAAACAGCGTGTCCAATCATGGCACAGCGTCAATAATTATTAAACAATAATTAAAATATAATAACAGCTTTAAAATAAATTAAATTAAAGTAAATAAAATTAGGTTTAGAGAAATAAAATATGCTGGTTGTTTTTAAATGAAATAAATAAGTTATTATAAAGAGCATTCATCTGTCAGTGGCGAAACATACGTCCCTGGAGTTAGAGTGTGTGTGTGTGTGTGTGTGTGTGTTTGTTCCTCTGGCATAGAATTCCAGTCATAGTGTTATTCAGTCACATCAGTGCAGACAAAGTGTGTGTGTGTGTGTGTGTGTGTGTGTGTGTGTGTGTGTGTTCCTCAGGTGTAGAACACCAGTTCTATGATCTGTCTGTGTGTGTGTGCGTGCGTGCGCGCGTGCGTTCCTCATGCGTAGAACACCAGTTCTGGGATCTGTCCCCCCTGTACTCCGGTTCCGTTGGTGCTGTCTGAGGAGCACTGGAACTGGAACGTGAGGTTCCCACACTGCACCTCCGTTAGTCCCTCCTGGCCGAAGTAGCTGAGCTCGGTTCCCTCCAGAACCACACTCACCGTGTGGAACGTGTCCGGTTCTACCTGCACCGGGTGCTCCAGGTAGACGGGGAAGGTGGCGCTGGAGCCGTCGGAGGTGAAGTGTGTGTGTGTGTGTGCGAGCAGAACGCCCTGCCGTTTGAGTTCCACCCTGACGCTGTATTCCGCGGCGGTTCCGCTCGACCCGTAGAGTCCAACGCCGGCCAGAAACACACGCCGGTCGGCCGAGAACTGGATGCTGTCACATCGCCCACGGTAACGCCACTGGTTGCTACGATACGCGGCCGACTGGAAGCGGTGACATCGCTGGGGGGCGAGTCCTCGCCGTGGCAATGAGGGGAAGGGGGGGTGTGGCTTGTTGGCGGCGGTGTACCACAGGAACATCTGATTGGTCTCCTCCAGCGTCAGCAGGTCCGATTGGGCGGGGCCGTCGGCAAACTCAGCCAATGACAGTGAAGCAATGCGGACCAGCGTCAGCACCTTCCCCAGCACGGAGCGTTTGTTCCGCGCACACACACTCATCCCTCGCCGCACACACTCCGCCTCGGCCCAGCGACACACGGCCGCAAACACACTCGCCTCACGAGCGTTTAGCGTCTCCCTCCGCAGCAGCTGCTCCAGAGTGGGCGGGTCCATCTGAGAGAAGGCTTCTGATTGGAGGGCCAGCTCTGCCTGCGCGTCAATCATCTCCCAGCAGCGCTGTGATAGGCTGGGCTCCTCGAAGAGCACGCTCTGGCTCAGCAGCACGCAGGCGTTTCCCGCCTCCAGCCCCGTCTCCAGGAAGCACACACACGCCCGAGACAGCGCCACCACCAGGTACTTCTTGGCAGCGTAGAGCGTGGACAACACCGTGTCCGGCGTCAGCTCGATCTCATCGCTGTACAGATACCTGCGATAGGAGACAGGAAGAGCGTCAGCACAGGACAGAAACTTCCAGATGTTTTACTCACCAATCAGACTAAACACACAGAGAGGCTGATTAAAATAGGATTAAACTCCACACCTGTCATTAAACTCCACACCTGTCATTAAACTCCACACCTGTCATTAAACTCTACACCTGTTATTAAACTGCACACCTGTTATTAACCATCTTTTATTAAAACCCCCCCTGGGGCTGCTGTAATGAAGTATTTCAGGTCTACTAATAACTAATCTGCCCCAAAATAACTGCGATAACTTAGTCAAGGGCGGGAAAGTGGAGGTACTGTATGCTCGCGCGCCCTGCAGCTGGGCCCTCGCGGTTTAGGCCTATTAGCGGCCTGTGATTAGCGCGCGTGCGGTTCGGTTCGGTTCGGTTGTTACCTCAGGAGGTTGAGGAAGGCGCGCATTCGTGGTTCGGTGTTGTATATTTACCTCAGGAGGTTAAGGAAGGCGCGCATGCGTAGTTATATATTTACCTCAGGAGGTTGAGGAAGGCGGGCGGCTCCACATCTGGGATGTGAATCTCGGACTTGCTCTCCGCCAGGTCACCGTAAAACATGGCGCAGAACACCGAACTCCCGACAGCCAAGACATACTGTGGGAACAGGAGACACGACATGAGAGTGTTTTATAACGGTTCCGCAGTGTGCGTGTGTGCGTGCGTGTGTGTGTGTGAGAGAGAGGGTGGGTGGGCTACTGTACGAGGATAGTCTGCGGAACTGGACCGCGAGCCTCACCTTGTGTGCCGGAATTCTGTGCGTCTCTCCCGTGGGACCGACAATAAAATGGACGTCTGCCATCAGTTCGTTATTAAACATTGAGGCGTTCCTGTAAAGAGAAGTTAGTAAAATAATGTTAGTTTTCTCTGTAGGCTAGGCTACTTGCCGCTTGCGCTGTTTTACAGCAGAGGCGTTTCTGTAAGGAGATGGAAATTAGCTTGTAAAATAATCTGGTGCAGGTCATCTTTTTTACTTTTGTAATACTTCAAACGGTCCCTGTTGAAATAAACCAAATAAACTAAACTAAACTAAGAAGGAAGTAAACAATGTTAGTTTTCTCTGTAGTCTAGGCCTACTTGCCGCTTGCATTGTTTTACAGTGGAGAGTTGTAGCCTAGATGACAGCTTACCGTTCCCTGAGAGTCGGGTGCGCTGTGCTGACGGTGCTGGGCTTCACCGCCGTGTGTGTGTTGTTGTTGAGGATGTTCTGCTGGGTGGTTGTGGGGGTGGTAGCGGGGCTGAGCGGTTGGGT
>JAODXP020000024.1:519698-529411 GCA_027497455.2 Sardinella longiceps | reverse complement strand
TGTGTGTGTGTGTGTGTGTGTGTGTGTCACTAACGCCGTGTCCTCTCCCCTGCGTAGACTGCGATCAGTGAGAACTACTGTATGTGTGTGTGTGTGTGTGTGATGTGTGTGTGTCACTAACGCAGTGTCCCTCTCCCCTGCGTAGACTGCGATCAGTGAGAACTACTGTATGTGTGTGTGTGTGTGTGTGTGTGTGGTGTCACTAACGCAGTGTCCTCTCCCCTGCGTAGACTGCGATCAGTGAGAACTACTGTATGTGTGTGTGTGTGTGTGTGTGTGTGTGTCACTAACGCAGTGTCCTCTCCCCCTGCGTAGACTGCGATCAGTGAGAACTACTGTAGGTGTGTGTGTGTGTGTATGTGTGTGTGTGCACTAACGCAGTGTCCTCTCCCCTGCGTAGACTGCGATCAGTGAGAACTACTGTATGTGTGTGTGTGTGTGTGTGTGTGTGTGTGTGTCACTAACGCCGTGTCCTCTCCCCTGCGTAGACTGCGATCAGTGAGAACTACCAGACGATGTCGGACACGACCTTCAAGGCCCTGCGTCGCCAGCTGCCCGTCACCCGCACCAAGATCGACTGGAACAAGATCCTCAGCTACAAGATCGGCAAGGAGATGCAGAACGCTTAGAACCGGACTGGGCCGGAACCTTCTCCCCCTCCTCCCCCCTCCCCCCTCCCCTTCTCCTCTTCGCCCCAACCCCCCGGAACAGAACGGAACGGAATGAATCTGATTGGATCGCTTCAGCCTCGGACCCGCCTCACTCCTGAGGGTGGGGTTAGCGTGGGGGTGGGGTTGGAGGGGGGCGGGGGGCGGGGTTTACATCAACGGATGTCTCACCTCGGGGAAACGTGTAGGAACTCTTGTGTGTGTGTGTGAGCGTGTGTGTGTGTGTGTGTGTGTGTGTGTGTATGTGTGTGGAGGGGACAGAGAGGTTGGGAGGTGGGAGATGGGAGGTGGGGGTAGCGGGGGGTTTGGTGGGGGGATGGGGGGGTGGGAGAGTGGGTGCGGAGGGCAATAACGGACTGGTCACATGATCTGGTAGCTGTTGTGATGTCACATGCTGTCATTCATTTTGTTTGTAAAACAACCAGTGCAAAGTCTAAGCATGAGCTTCGCTCTAAGAGTCTCTTCTCTTTTCTTTTCTTTGTGTGTGTGTGTGTGTGTGTGTGTGTGTGTGTGTGTGGACGTGCACATACAGTATACTGTATATATGTGTGTCGTTTGTGTGTGTGTGTGTGTGTGTGGGGTTCACTTCTATGCCTCCACTTCTCCAGCTCATCTCTCTCTCTCTCTCTCTCTCTCTCTCTCTCTCTCTCTCTCTCTCTCTCTCTCTCTCTCTCTCTCTCTCTCTCTCTCCCTCTCTATCTATCTCTCGCTCCCCACCTCCCTCCATCTATCTGTTTGTGTGTATGTTGAGTGACTTCCTGCTTTTTCTAACTGACTCACCCAGCAATGGAATCTTGCAGTAACCAAAATAACGTTTTTGCAAAAAAGATAAAAATACAGCAACAAAAAAGAAACAAAAAAAAAACTATGACGTGAAAAAAAGAAAAACTGAAAGTATTTCCTCCACGTTTGCCTTTTACCTAATACTCATGTATATTGATGACGATTAATTATTAATTTTTGATGATTGATTATTGCACCATAACCTCGCAGAAGCAACCGATCTGTGATAGAGGTGTGGGCCAGTTAGCGGCCGGGGGAGCTGTGTGTGTGTGTGTGTGTGTGTGTCCTTGCCTTCTCTGCCTCACACTGATTGTAGGTCAGAGGCATTTGGTGTGTATGTATGTGTAAGTGTGTATGTGTGTGTGAGAGAGAGAATGAGAGACAAAGTGTGTGTGTGTGTGTGTGTGTGTGTGTGTGAGAGAGTGTGTGTCAGCTCCTTGCCCTAGCTACCGCACGCTGGCTCCAGGTCAGTCAGTCACCTGCTGCAGAAGAGGAGTGTAGATGATCAGCACTCTAACGTTTGCCCCCCCCCACTACACCAACCCCCCCGCCCACACCCCCACACCCACCCCCCCACCTCGCCTCACCTCGCCTCTGTAACCAGCTGAACACCTTATGGATTCCCCTGAGCAAATAAAGAATTGGCACCAAGCGAGACTTTACTCTGCCTCATGGTCTCTGTGTGTGTGTGTGTGTGTGTGTGTGCGGTGTGCGTGTGTGTGCGTGCGTGTGTGTGTGTGTGTGTGTGGATGTGGGGTGGGTGTGTGTGTGTGTGTGTGGAGGGGGGGGGTGTGTGTGTGTGTGTGTTGAGTTTGTGCTCTCTCTTTGGATTAGTTGTAGAGGTCTCGCCAAGGGCTCTTATCCTGACATTCAATTCTTTCACTTCAGAAGCGGCGCTTGATTTGATCAAACCAGCTCCAACAGTCGACTCCATCTAAGTCAGTGTTCCAATCGGAGTGGTGCGTACTCGCATCCCATTGGTCATTAACTGCTGCTCTTTTAAACCCAGAATGCTTTGCGGGTTGCAGTGGACTGCAGCTGTTTAGCTGAAAGTCAGATGGCCCTTTTGAAGCATTCCACGTCATTGTCTGTCGCCAAGTACTGTTCCAAAGCACAGAGGCCTTTGTTCATAGATTTTTCAAGCATGCACTGATGGAACCTCGTTTTTGAAGTGTACGACTTCCAAAGCAAGTGTGCTACCGAGGAAGCATTCTCAACTTTGAGAAACACCGACTGAGTTCTAGAACTCTACTGGTCCATGGAACAACTATCCAAACAATGTCGCCAGGCAACCACTCAACCGGTTCTGTGCATTCCGACTGGATGATCATGACCATTTGCCAGTTAATGATTTTAGTTCTCAAGGGGAATGAGAAAAATTATTAATCTGGGGATGTGTGATGAACAATGGGCTAGTTAGAAGAGCAAGGTTTGGCATTTCCCAAAATGGATCTCATTGCAGGAAGTCAGAAATAAAAATAAACAAACAGACAATACAGATGATAAAAGATTAAAACAACAGCAACAACAACAAAAGAAAAAAACTTCTGCACATTACAAAACAGTCAGTGAACACTAAATAAAAGCAGAACTATAATACTAACCAAACGCTAAGCTACAATGGAAGCAAAAGAAAACAAGAAACGCCACAAGCAACAGGCAAAGGACATGAAGAAGTGAAAACTGTCTTGTGTATTATACTTTCCAAAAGGCTTTATTCCACCTCACCATGCCCTAGGCCAGGAGTTCTCAGAGGTATGATGGGTGAGGAGGTCATTTGTTTTTGTGGCCCGCCATTGGCCTCAGGTATGCACTTTGAGAACCTATGCCCTAGGCCATTGGTTCTAAAAACTGGGGTCTGGGGATTCCCACGGCCTGGAAGTAGGTGGTTCAAATCTAAGTCGGTTAGAATATCACTAAAACCTCTACAACTGTTGCCCAAGAGGTTAGGCAAGCTCAAAGTTGTATTGCATGGCCTTAGAATGGAAACTTGATAGGAGGGAGCTTCACCATTGGGATTTGCTGTCAGTAAGAAGCAACTTAAAGCTCCTACGCAGCCTCTCAAGTGACTTATATGCAATTTCCCCAACTGCCTGTGGCTCAGGGAAGAGTGCTGGTCTGCAGTGAGAGTATGTGTCTGTTGAACATAGTAGCCTTGCAGCAGAAGTTCAGTATTGTGCTTTGTAATGTCTTTCTTTTTTTTTTTTGAAGGAGATGCGCACTGTGCAATTGGGAGTAGGTAAGCTGTGTGTGGTGTGTAGAACCTGAACATGCCTGAGCAGCAGCAAATAAATGGTAATGTTGCAGTGAAAGTGAGTCGGAAAAGGGTAACTGTTGGTCTATATGGTAGAGATGCATGTACCTCACAGTAACAAATTGCGTAGTTTAGTGATGCTGGGCAACGACTTGGATGTGGTTGACCACCTAAACAAACTTCATCAATCCCCTGGATCGATCTTGTACTTCCTGAGGGAGCCTTGGCCCACGCCATTTATTTCTCTTATCAAGGTACCGTAAAACTTACATGAACACTGACAATACCCCCTGGGAATAAACTGACAGCTTAGTGCCACAAAGGTCCTCCATTGTGTCCTTTGTCAGCAGGCGTAGCTGGGATTGAACCAGCAACCTTGAGGATAGGGATCTCTGATGCTACCGCTGCACCACTGGCTCCTCCGGAGTAGTTGAATGTTCCCTGTTCAGACAAGTCCTCGGGTACCAGTATATGTGATTGCGACTTAAACAATGTCTTCACAATCATGCTTTCATCCAAAGCATAACTCACATTATGCTTACTGATAAATTACATGAGGAACAGTCAGTCACTCAGAAGAACAACAGTGTCAACTGGGATTTGAACCATCATTTACAGGTTATTAACATGGTGGGCATGTTCCTTAACCATTATACCATCTCAGGGCCTCATATCTATTAAGTTTTAAACACTTCTTTATAATTGAATGAAATCATGGTGGGCTGCTATGGCCAACAATGCCTGGGTCGTTTTTTGGTCCCAGTCCGGCCTTGATTACAGACCACACACACACGGCTATTGTCAATGTCCAAAGACGCACACACACAGGCCACTGATAACCTGTTTCTTCTCCACATTTTGAGCATGTACATGTAGTTGCTCAAATCGATGCAAATGCAGATCACACACTCATAGTTTGCACTCAATTTACCACAGTGTTGTGGATTGTGTTACATTCTAAACAAGCACACAACACCAGTTCAATGATAGAGAATGGTTTTTATTTAAATTCAGGAATAAAATATGAAGACAAACAAATGACAAACACACATCAGATTTCTCTGAGAATGCCATGAAAAATATACTTTCATAATAATAATAAGACTGAATTAATTAATGAATCAAAAGTCCAGCAGCCATGACTGGATCCATAAGTCTTTATTACAGTAAGAGGAGTTTGTCTGTCTGCAGTAGTATAAAAGCTTTTGGCCACCAGGGGGCAGGCTTGTTGAGGTATAAAAACAAATCAAGGACATTAAAACAAATAATAATAAAAACACAACATACAGTAGGCTAGTGTATGTCAAACACATGCAGTCGGAAGCAGTTCAAGCCACCAAGGGAATCAGTAAGAAGGAGAAAGACTTAGGAGGTCCCACTGTAAACATTTACATTAAAGTATATCGACCCAGCATCAGCAGTCAGACAGACACCAGGATGGGAGGATGAGAGAGAGAGAGAGAGTGATAAAAGCCCTGACAGAGAGCTGGTACAGCACAGAACTGTGTCACACCAGGGTAGTTACTCAGTAAAGGGTACGCATGTACTATAGGCCTGACATAGCCCGCCCATAATATGAATGGTCATGCGTATCCATGGTCTGGGGACGGTCTTCTGGGGCGGGTTTACATCGGTAGAGAGACTACCGGCCAATAAGCGAAGCTGATTAGACGAGCTGTCCAATTGTTTCAAACCAGAACTGAATGCCCTCCCCCCCGCAGAATAATCGCGTCAGGTTAAAGAACCTTCAGACCATGAATGCGGATGAACAGCAGCATTATGGTGGGGGTATGTCAGGCTAATATACTGTAGGCCTACACGTGTAAGCAGGGTTAGACACAGACAGCTCTGCTATGGTAGCCTACAACTCTAGACGCACAATTGAATTTGCTCAGCGAGTACGCCTAGGGATAAGCCATAGGTCAGATAGGCCTATGTCTGAGCTATTTCTGAGGTGTTTACGCTCTAGGTTGTATTCAGACATTGTGGTGTTTACCCAATCACAACGTTATATCTGAGGTGCGTTCAAATTCGCCTAACATAACGAACGTTCGCTAACATAGGCGGACAGTTTGCGAATCCTTGGAAGTTCTTGGCTAACGTTAGCAAACAGACGAACGGTCTGAAAAGGTAGTGCTCTGCTAACAGTCCTGTATGTTGGATGGCAAAAGATGTCTGTCCCGATTGCAAATAAATCCCAAAGAGCTTTAAATGTTGTCAGCATGTCTCACAACAACTTTGTCTCTCATTAAAAGCCTCCTCCGAGTAAATTCCACTATGATTGCTAGTTGTGTTTACAAACTATTTAGAACATTAAGCAAAATCGTTCAAATTCCACTGTTTAATACAAACGTGTTTGCGACGAGCGTTCGCTTATGTTAGATGAATCTGAACGCACCTCTGGACTTAACGTTGTTTGAATCGCTTGTTAGTTGGTAGTTGCACTGATTAGTTTTACCCGCGGGGGTTTATCACTCGTCGCCAGACTATACTGTGCATTCTGATAGTCTGGCGTGTCAGGCTACTGCTGCGGTCTAGTTAGCTACACTAGTTACGGTCATCTGTGTTGACCCACTTAGCTCTGTTCAACACCAGCTAGTGTTATCTACTGTATGCTCACACAGAGTGTTAGATGACTCATCTGTGTTACAGTAGCTGACTACTCTGTCCAGCAACAGTCAGTATTTGTCATTAGCTCAGTGTAACACTAGCTAAAGTCATCTACATTAGGAGAGTGTTCTATAGGATTGCTGTTTGTATCTGATAACTCAGCAGAGCATGCTTCAGTTAGTGCCTGACATTAACTCTGTGAAACATTAGTTAGTAACTCTCAATTACTCTGTTAAACACTAGTTAGTAACTGTCATTAACTGTTTAACACTAGTTAGTAACTGTCATTAACTCTGTTTAACAGTAGTTAACCCTGTCGTTAACTCAGTGTAACACTAATTAGTCTTAGTAGCTGTCATTAAGTCTGTTTAAAACTAGTTATTAACTGTCTTTCACTGTTTAAAACTTGTTATTAACTGTCATTAACTCTGTGTAACACTTGTTATTAACTGTCATTAACTCTGTGTAACACTAGTTAGTAACTGTCCTCTAGTTTATGCTAGTTCACGCAGGACAGAGTGGACAGGCCTAATGGTGATCACCCTGAGAAGATGGCCATGCTGGACAGTGAGATGGTAGAGTGGGGATGTTTCCATGGTAACAGGAGTTCTGACGCTGGCATAGGTTAATCCCTTTGACCTTTGACCTGAGGGGGTAGATCAGTCCATACAGTAGGCCGACTCCTCTCGAACTTCTCTCTGTCTCTCCTCTCTCTCATTTACTCTCGGCCTTTAGGCATCCGAAGGGATGCATTCTGGGTATCTATAGTGAGATGCATTCTGGGTATCTAAGGGATGCATTCTGGGTATCTATAGTGAGATGCATTCTGGGTATCTATAGTGAGATGCATTCTGGGTATCTATAGTGAGTAATGCATCATGGGAGCCTATAGTGAGCGATGCATCATGGGAATTCGTGGTGAGAGATGCATTGTGGGTATTCATAGTGAGAGATGCATTCTGGGTATCTATAGTGAGAAATGCATCATGGGAATCTATAGTGAGCGATGCATCATGGGAATTCGTAGTGAGAGATGCATTGTGGGTACCCATAGTGAGAGATGCATCATGGGTATCTATAGTGAAAAGCGCGGGTATCCATAGTGACAAAAGTATCATGGGAGTCTGTAGTGAGAGATGCATCATGGGAGTCGTAGTGAGAGATGCATTGTGGGAGTTGTAGTGCTGTGTGGTCTCATGTGAGTGAAGTGCAGGAAGTAAGTAAGCGTGTTAGGCGTCACTGGGGTTACTACAGGGCAAGCAGAGAATCTTAGCATAAACTTTGAGCATCAATATTGCTTTACACTTCAAGTCTTCAGTTCAGTTAATTTCAAATCAGTTGAATTCAATGCAATGCAAAGCTATATAATGTTTATATTAATTAGGAAAGCATCTACATAGCGCCACTGATTATAACTCTAAGTGTTTCTCATTATATTACACATATACTTAGGACTTAAACTCAGGCCTCTGTCTTTTCCTGACGATCCCTCTTGTGTGTGTGTGTGTGTGCGTGTGTGTGTGTGTGTGTGTGTGTGTGTGTGTGTGTGTGTGTGTGTGTGTGTGTGTGTGTGTGTGTGTGTGTGTGACAGGGAGAGGGAGGGTGGGGATTGTTGAGTGTTGCATTAGGTATCTGTTCAGATTTCTACTATCATTAGAATGTGATAGTCATAAGTCATAAATTCTACTTATATTAAATAATAAATCATGCACCACGGATCGTCACAAGCTCCGTGGCTTGTGTGTGTGTGTGTGTGTGTGTGTGTGTGTGTGTGTGTGTGTGTGTGTGTGTGTGTGTGTGTGTGTGTTTGGGTTCAGGTAAGGAGGGTTAGTGTTCAGTGATCAATTTTAGAGATCTAGAGTACAGCTTGTGTGTCTGTACAGGGAAAACATTGAAGCATTGGGTGGTGTGTGTGTGTGTGTGTGTGTGTGTGTGTTTGCATTAGTGTATGTATGTATGTATGTGTGTGTTAAAAAGTGAGAGCTCTGATTGTTTGTGTGTGTGTGTGTGTGTGTGCTTGAATTGCTAAGTCATCAACTTTAAAGATCTAGAATACAACTAGTGTCTGTACAGTAAAAACCATTAGTGTTGGATGGTGTGTGTGTGTGTGTGTGCGCGCCTGTTTGAGTGTGTGACATGATTTGCTGGGGGAAGACACCAGCTCTTGAACTCTTCTCTGTGTGATGGGTGCAAATGTATGTATGTATGTATGTATGTGTGTGTGTGCGTGTGTGTGTGTGTGTGTGTGTGTGTGTGTGTGTGTGTGTGTGTGTTTATGTGTTATTAGCTGGATGAGGACACCGCCAGGTCTAACTCTTTAGCGCCCTCTTGAGTACTAGTCATGCCACGGCTGTGTATGTGTGTGTGTGTGTGTGTGTGTGTGTGTGTGTGTTATTAGCTAGAAGATGACACCACCAGGTCTAACTCTTTAGCGCCCTCTTGTGTACTAGTCATGCCACAGCTGTGTATGTGTGTGTGTGTGTGTGTGTGTGTGTGTGTGTGTGTGTGTGTGTGTGTGTGTGTGTTATTAGCTAGAAGATGACACCACCAGGTCTAACTCTTTAGCGCCCTCTTGTGTACTAGTCATGCCACAGCTGTGTATGTGTGTGTGTGTGTGTGTGTGTGTGTGTGTGTTATTAGCTAGAAGATGACACCACCAGGTCTAACTCTTTAGCGCCCTCTTGTGTACTAGTCATGCCACAGCTGCCTGAGAGCTCAGGAAAGTGGGAGGAGCGAGAGGGACCAGGCGAGCCTGGTGATTGGTTGTTTCCGGGCCTCTTGGGCGGGACTGGGGGCGGGTGGCCCTTCTCGCAGCGAGGGATGCTGGGAGATCTGACGCCAGGGGACAGCGGCCCTGGAGCTCGCCCAGTGGGTGAGGAAGAGGCGGAGGAAGAGGAGGAGGAAGAGGTGGAGGCGAGGGTTCGGTAGTCGGTGCCAAAGGGCGAGTTGCTGAGGGGGGTCATCTTAGCGCCGGACTGCTGACCGGTGAAGCGTGATAGAACCTGCGTCACCGTGTTCCGAGCCAGCTGTTTCGCCGCACTGTTATCGGCCGCCGCAGGGGGAGGGGTGGTGGTCGGGGACAGGTCACGGGGCGAGAGTGTGTGTGTGTGCGCGGCCCCGTGTGTGTGTGTGTGATGGTCCTGCTCTGCTTGGGACTGGAACTTGTGGCGTGCTGCCTGGAAGCGCTGGTTAACACTAGACTGGTAGCCCGGGGGATAGGGGGGCGTGTGTGTGTGCCCGCGCTTGGATAGGACGGGAGATGAGCAAGGGGAGGAGCTAAGGGAGGAAGAGGCGGGACTTGTGGGAGTGACCACCAATGGGGAGGCGGGTCTTCCTCCGGAAGCCGCGCCCACAGCCGCAGCCCCCCCTGTGGCACACACACCGCTGCCTCCGTCTCC
>JAODXP020000024.1:433754-482098 GCA_027497455.2 Sardinella longiceps | reverse complement strand
CTTTATTGGTCTCCACCAGGGAGAAATTTGTCTTGGAGACAGGGAGGCCACAACACAACAAAAAGGACAGAGGACAACACCAACAACTAAAACAGACAAAAGTAGCATTCAATATGCCACTCAGAGATAAAAATAATAAAATGGATACAGTACAGGCTCAGAAACACAGGATATCCTAACCCACTGCCCCCGTCCCACCAAGTCCACACTATCCCTACCCCCAGCACTCAATTGCACATCGCCCCACATGCACCTAACCCCCCCCCCCCCCCCCAAAAAAAACAAAAAACACATTCATTCTACAATAAATATCCATACATTCATTCCATAGTTTAAGAAGATGAAAAACATTCATACATACAATACAATCCCCCCTCCCAGCTAGCCCCCTCACAGTCATTACTTAATTTAACCACAGTGCAATCACAAACTGTAGAAATCGGTTTTGTCCCACTCAATCACCTCTCTTCCCTGTTTATTCAGTAGCTTAATAGACTGGGGTATAAAAGAATGTTTGTAACGGTTATATTTACACAGAGGGAGTCTGAATCTCCTCCCAGAGTTCAAGAGGATGTATTCCCTATTCAGAATGTGGTCACTATCAGACACAATGACGTTTGCCTGTCTAATAGTGGCCTGCTCAAAGAGCTCCTGAGGGTTAAGAGGGGAGTCACCCCCATGATTCTGCCAGCCGTTTTAATAAGGCTTGAGATTTCTGCTCTGTGTTTCACTGTTAGATTGCCAAACCAGCACATAATCCCATAGCGGAGCAGAGACTCAATAGTGGCTCTGTAGAAAATTAACATGATATTTTTACAAACTCCAAAGACTCTAAGTCTTCGCAAGAAATGAAGGCGCTGGTGTATTCTGGAACAGACATTGGTCACCTGGGAGCGCCAGCTCAGATCGCTGTCTATATGTACCCCCAGGTACTTAAAAGTGTTTACCTGTTCAATGGCCTGGCCGTGTATAGCCACTGTACGCTGGCCACAGAGGGATTTGGGATCTAGCACCATCTCTACTGTTTTTTTTGTGTTAATATGTAAAAAGTGTGAATCACACCAATTGGCAAACTTGTCCACTGCCGTTTGGTGAATGCTCAAATCATCGTGTTTAGTGAGCAGGCTAAGAATAACAGTGTCGTCTGAAAATTTAACGATATGCTGATTAGGCCCAGAACTTACACAGTCATTTGTATATAGCGTGAACAAAAAGGTGAGCTGACGCAACCCTGGGGCGCACCAATACTGCATGACGTAATGTCAGACACAGTAGAATTAAACTTGACCTGTTGTGGCCTATTTGATAAAAAAGAGTAATACCACCTAATTAAAAACGGATTTACATTCAGATGAATTAACTTTTCAAGCAGAATGTGAGGCTGGATAAGATTAAAAGCTGAACTGAAATCAACAAAAAGAAGTCTGGCATATCCAGCTGGATTTTCAAGATGTTTAAGCACCAGATGCATTATAGTTGCTATAGCATCGCCTGTGCTGCGATTCTCGGTGTAGGCAAACTGGTATTTATCAAGAGCTGGTTGCACATCTGTGCGAAGTTTCCCTATCATTATTTTCTCAAATGATTTAAAAACGTTTGAGGTTATGGCCACGGGCCGGTAGTCATTGTCCTCCTGAGGACTCGCTTTTTAGGAATCGGTAAAATAATGGATTTCTTCCATAGTTTTGGAATACTATAGGAGTCAATAGATAGTTGAAACAATTTCTGCCAAACTGGGGATAATTCATCCGCAAAAGACTTCAGGATAAAAGCCGACAAACCATCTGGCCCTGTGGCCTTTTTTGTGTTCATACCTTTAAAAGTGTTAACTACAGTGTCCAATTTAATTTCAATTCTATGGTCATTATCACAGATTACATTTTGCAAAACCATGGCACATTCTGCACTGTTATCCACATTAAAGCGCATGTAGAAATTATTAAGTTCATTTGCCCTGACACTTTCATTCAGCGCAGACAAGGGCTTCCTCTTTGCAGTTGTATTTGTCATTTGTCTGATCGAGTCCCACAGCTTCTTCGCATTGCATTCCGTCAGGTCTTGTTCCGCCCTCTCCTTGTATTGACGACGCGCTGTGCTTATGTGACAGTTCAGATCCTTTTGGGCCGCTCGCATTGCAACCTTATCCCCCATCTTAAATGCAGCTTTTTTTCTTTTGATACACTCATTAATATCCTTGTTAAAATAAGGTTTGTTGTTGGGATACCGTTTAACAGTTTTGGACGGTATGACAGTATCAATACAAAAATTGATATAATCCGTAATGGATTCCGTCGCAATGTCTATGTCAGCGTCTTTGAGGAAAACGTCCCAGTCAGTGCTGAGGAAGTTAGTTCCTCCGATTTTTCACCTGTCCATAACTTAACTGTGTGTATTTCGGGTTTAGTTGATTTGAAAACGGAGCGGTATGTGGGGAGCAGGTGAATTACGTTGTGATCTGAGTCCTTAAGTGGTGGTCTGGCTTTGGCAATGTATGCCTGATTAACATTGCCATAACATTTATCCAGAAGTCTCTCATTTCTGGTGTTGCACTTGACATATTGGTCAAAGCCCGGAAGCGTTTTGTTTAGACTGCAATGATTGAAGTCACCCAGAATGAAAATTGGGGCATCAGGCTTACTCTGTAAGTGACGATGGACACAGTCCGCAATTAAGTTTGCAGCCCTGTGCGCATTCCCACTGGGGGGGACGTACGCAACGCAAATAAATAAGTTGCTAAATTCTCTGGGGAGGTAATGTGGTCGTAAGGTAACGCACAAAAGTTCCACATCGGGTGTGCATATTTTGTCTCGCACGGCAAAGTTTTGGCACCAACTGTCCTTGATATAGATACACACACCCCCACCACGGAGTTTCCCAGAGTTTGCATTCCTGTCCAAACGCAAGTGCGAGAAACCCTCGATTTGAATGAAGTTGTCAGGGATATCATTTGTGAACCAAGTCTCTGTAAAAGCCATAATGCCAGATTCACGGTACTCGTAGCATGCCCCCACCTGTAGACGCAGGTGATCCAGTTTGTTTTTAAGGGAACGGGGATTGCATAGGAGCATTGGCGGCAGCGGTAGCTTGGTGGCTGACCGAATACGCCGCCTAATGCCGCCTCTCCTACCTCTCTTCCTGACCCTGGCAGGCCGATGTTTCTCCCCCGATGCCGTCGCAGTTCTCCGGGAACATCCCGAAGGAGATCAGGCGCCGGTGATATTCCACTGTTCCGCAATCCGAGTAGTTCCGAACAGCTGTAGGCCTACGTTCTCAAGCCGCTGTTATACCCAGGGCCCACCGCCAAACATTGTGTGGCTAGGCCCAACAGGATCAGCCACCCAAACGCGATTGCCTCCATTCTCCGCCAATTTCCACCACATATACGTAATATAAACCACAAGGAGTGGGAAACGACATCCAATAGATCTGCTCTGTTAATCCACTTAAGAAGGACATTAAACGGAAAAATAACAAACAAACAAAAGACGCGCAGCCAGAGCCCTTCTCCATGTCGCCAGCAGAGCAGCGCCATAGAGCCAGCGCCATATCCACATAAATAAAAACAAATAGATATTTTACAATTCAGTATGCATTGGCCAGTCGGCAGGTTCAGAATACTGAGGTAGTCAATGAGTATCTGATCATCACACATACACACACTCACACTCACACACACACACACACACACTTCTCCTTCAAGATCAGTCACCTTCAATGGCAGACCAGACACCCATTATATACAGAAATATATAAAATATTATGCAAAATATGTCAGTGCTTTTCATTGAGTTTGTTCAAATATAAAATATTTCAGTGTTTCCATTGAGTGTAGTTTGTTCAAATCAAAGTTCATCTGTATTTCCTGAGAGAAGCTTTGAGCTGTGAGATGCTTGTATCTCATTGGTTGGAAACAGATGAGCTGTGAGATGCTTGTATCTCATTGGTTGGAAACAGATGAGCTGTGAGATGCTTGTATCTCATTGGTTGGAAACAGATGAGCTGTGAGATGCTTGTGTCTCATTGGCTAGAAGCAGATGAGTTGTGAGATGCTTGTGTTTGATTGGTTATCACTAAATGTTAAAAGAATTAACAGAGGAATGAGGCTGGGGCCGATTCCACATCTGAGGAGAGAGAGAGAGAGAGAGAGAGAGAGAGAGAGAGAGAGAGAGAGAGAGAGAGAGAGAGAGAGAGAGAGAGAGAGAAAAATAACTATTAGTTAGTATGTATAAGTATGTTATTAGTTTAGTTTTTAGTGTTAGTTGAGTTCAAGTAATATTTTGGGCTAGGATTGTGCTTGTGCATGTTGTGCATTGGTGTCAGTGGGAGGACGTGTCTGCATATTCAGTATATGTGTGTGTGTGTGTGTGTGTGTGTGTTGTGTTATACTAACTGGCTGTGTGTCGGGAATGTTGGTGTGTGTGTGTGTGTTATACTCACTGGCTGTGTGTCGGAAATGTTGGTGTGTGTGTGTGTGTCTGTCTGTGTTATACTCACTGGCTGTGTGTTGGGCATGCTGTACATTGGTATCTGTGGTGAAGGCTGGTTTGGGTACGGTGAGGTGTGTGGATGTGGAGTAGTGATGCACATCTCTCACTCTGTTCAAATAGTTAATTAAATATCTAGGGACATCTCCAAAGACAATCCTATGGACCAGGCGCGTAACTACCGCAGGTTCAGCGGGTGCGGCCGCACCGGGGCCCGTGGCCTTGCAGGGCCCGTCCGTCGCCACCTCTGAAGAGATCAGTGACGTTTCTATCTGAACACTTCAGATACGTACGGGCCCCTTGAAGGAAGCAGTGAGCCCCTCTATGTAACAGCGTTCGCCTGAACATAAATTACTTGCATCTAAATAATGTCGAAGAGAGACATGCGGACGTTTGGCTTACAATAATTAAATGACCGCTAGGATTATATAGGCGTAATTTACCCTGAATCTCACTTCATGGTGACACCTGAAATATTGTCCAACTTAATAGGGCAATGTAAACTATAGGCAAATGTGTATAAATTATTATCAACATATAGAGATAATAATCAGCGAAGTGAACAACAACGTGTATTTTGGTAGTCTAATTTGCTTTAGGCTACTAGGGATTGTGGGATAGCCTGCGGTAGCCTAATGAACCTGCGCATTAGGCTACGTGCAGAGTTGATAGCTATGAGTCGAAATATAAACAGAAGGGGTTTTCATAAAAAATCTGATCCCAACATGTATAGCAGGATATCTGTAACGTAGAATATTATTTGAGGTGGCATCTCTCGTTTAAATGAAGGCCAGTTTCAGTCACTAAAAATGCCTGGGCTACTTTTGAAAAGTTTACTATTTGCAGCAGTTAGACGGTAACGTTAGTGAAGGTTTTTTTTTTCTCAAATATGGATGAGTGGAGAGTTTTCATACGTGGAAAAGAAGAATCGAGATAGAGACAATTTTACTTAAAATCAGACGAGGACTGCTCAAAAGTAAGTTAAGAGTTTTGTGCATGGTGCGCCGTCACCAATGTTTCTCCTCTTTATTTAGGCTAATGAATGAATGGTGCGCTCGCTGTCATCAATTTGTGTCTTTGGTGTGGTAACGTTAACGTTATGATTAGCCTGGGATAGGCCGTTAACGTTACTTGTGTTTCATCATCTTCTCTGGCATTCGTGGACATTGTGCTTAGGGGGACCACCTTGATAATCTTGCTTGAGCAGCACGGGGCAAGAGAGACTCAGCACTAACGTTAACATTTGTGCATTTAGCAGAGGCTTTTTATCCAAAGCAAGGGTGAAGTGCAAGAGGGTGATCTTATGCATAGTTGGCTACATTTGTCATTTATGTGTACATTGAGTCCGTTTTGACGTTTGATGCAGATGATGAGTAATAGCCTACATGTAAGCTAGAGTTAGGCTAACACCAGAGTCCATTTAGGGATATGTCTCCATAATTTTTTCTTGGGCTAAGGGGGGCCCGCAATGCACAGTCGCACCTGGGCCCGTGACAGACTTGTTACGCCACTGCTATGGACCACACTCAGCTCAATCTCAATCCTTAGCCATCCAACATTTCTAAAGTATGAAGAGTCCAGATGTGTTCTTGGATATACATGTAGATTCAACGTAAATCTTATCATTTTGTCGAGAGGTTTGTAGCCTATGCTTGAAGTATTTAGCAGCAGACATAGTCAAAGTGGGGCTGAATTATAGCTCCTGCAAGCTATAATGTTTTGTGGATCTGTAATGTATTTATTGTCATGTATGCTGTATTGTGGAAAAAATATGATTTGAATAATTTCTGAGTGGTGAACCCCTAAATCCCCTATCTTGGTTTTGTGAAATACGCCCTTCAGATTGCTCAGGCCATACCTGAGCGAACCTGATGACGCTTATGACGAAACGCATTGTTCGATAAATAAATCATAGTAAAAGTTAAGCAGTGTGCGGTATCTTTTTCTTTCATAACAAGTTCTGTGGATTCCTGCAGTCTACCTGCACCTAACAGAGGGTGTGCAAGGAAACTTGCAGTATTTTAAAGTTATATTTGTGTAGTTCTTTTTCAGTGCTGGATGCCATGTTTCTTTTTGTTGATTGAGTTTGCAAGGAAATATGGGTAATTTCATCTTCACTCCGTTTGAAGTCTGACCTTCCTCCATTTGAAGGGGTGATTTTAAGGGCTGAAAGGCTCTTCCTCTTGTATTGTGACACACACACACTACTCTTACATGGGAATGTGCAAACATGAGTGGAAGTGGTAGAAATGAGACTGAGCCTTAGTTTTAGGGCACAACACATTTACAACACAACACATTTCACTCTTGCACAGATAGATTTAGTGATGTGAGAAGGAGTGTACTGTACAAAAGAAAAAAGAAAAAAAGATTCAAGTGCTTTTCACTCTAGCACAGGTAGAGTTAGTTTTATTGAAGACAAAATGATTACAGATTATAGAAAAAGTGGCAATACGCTACTAAGTGAATTTAATTGAGAGGGATATGGATAGTATTCTTATACACTAGAGGCTCAGGAAACCACCACAAGATTATATGGGCAATTACAATTATAAAACCTAATGCATAGTGGTAATAGATATGCATTTACATTGAATACTATGGTTAGGCCATAGCAATTGAAATATTACATGAAAGTATGGTTGAGTAATATTACATTGTAGAACCTAATGTATTGTGGTTATAGAAAGCATAATTGAGCAGGTTATAGAAAAGCGTGTTTGTGTGTGTGTGCGTATTGTGATCTAGACCACAGTGACTGAGGAACCAGACCAAACACCAATGGCTGCATAGAGGGGCTCCTCAGTGAATTTGACCTGGTATTGGTACAGGGGTGTAGTGCTGTTCAAGGCACGGTTGTAGAAGGACAAAGTGTTATTGTCACGATCCACACACACTCTGACTTTAATGGGGCCGGAAGGGGGATTTTCTAAATACACAGGAACTTTGTCATGCCAGACTGAGTACTTGTTGTCTGTGTATCCGTTATAACACAGACCCCAGGCCTTGGGAGAGTATCTGATCTCTTCTGTCCGACTGATGCTTTCATAGGCCACTCCCACAATAACGCCATCCCCGGTCCACTCGTAATCCCAACAGCAGTTTCCGGTCAGAGGCTCTTTGCTCAGGACCTGATGAACGCAGTCACCAAAATGGTCATCCTCTTTTCTTTTCACTGGAAGAAATCTGGCTGGATGATCAGGATACTGTTGCTCCACCTTTGTGTCTGTCGCTGTCTTGTTGTTATTAGACAGAAGGATTCCTCTGCTCGCTGTGTTTGGGTCTAGAGTGAGGGGCAAGAAACCTGTACAAGAACACACACAACACACATTACGGAACATCATACACTTCATCATACAGTGCATACATTAAACTAACTTAAATTCACACACACACACACACACACACACACACACACGTTATACTGACAAACACACACTTCACACCACCCTTCCAAACAGACTCCCATCATACGGGGACAACATGTCTGCCAGCAAAATGCTGTTTAGATGGGGCTGCACCTCATTCTTCCCCACACTGACTGTTGCTTCAACTCAAAGCACACTAAACAGTCATTAGGCGCGTTTACATGGACACTTCTAATCTGATTAGAAAGATTCTAAGGTGCATTGTATAGAACAGTATCCAAGGAGATGCATTCATAAACGCCAACTGAAATGGAATATTGGGTTAAAGGAGAAATCCATTGTAGATCAATCCATAGCCCTGTTGTTCAAACTCACCTAGTGATGTAGGTAGGAAAAAGAATAAGAAAATTTGATACAACATAGACCGTGCAGTGAACACTAAGTGAATGGGGCATAACAACCTAATTTCATGCCCCATTCAGTCAGCATTAGCAATCAGTTTGTTATTCGATCTATGAACCATCAAATTTTCTCGTTCTTTTTCTTAAAGACAGCATTTGTGTACCTGGAACAACAGGGCTATTGACTGATTCACACTGGATTTCTCCTATAAATAATCAGATTAGAAGTGTCCATGTAAACGGGGCTAGGCTATTCTCTCAAACATCATCATTCACAATCGCAACTCCAAACCTGTAGGTGGAAGAATCAGTACATGTTAGTAACCAGAGATCAATCTGAACTTCCTGTAGTAGACTTAACACAATGATGGTGGATTACTTGAGCAAGATATTTCATGGTAGGGTCGATGGGTGTGTTTTTGACATGCTAGATCTGCCCTCTCTTCTGTTTGGTAGATAGTTAAACCCGGTAGCCTTCTTACTCTTGGAATACATTTTATTCTATCCGGAATGAGGAATCAGAATTTTGGAGGCCAAATTTGAGTTTTGCCCCGTTTTCTAGAAATGCAAGTGAAAAACTGAAGTAAAAAAAAAATAAAAATAATAATGCATGTATTGTGATGCCCCTCTGATCTATGGTGCCCTAGGAGATCTCCTAGTTTGTCTATGCCTAGAACCGGCCCTGTTCCTATGGAGAATGCAATTCAATAATAAGAGAAGGCATTATTATGTTGATAGTTTATCATAACATCAATTAGCTTCAATTGTGGATCTTTATGAGAGAATAAAAATACATATGGCTACAGTTTCTGACTGTATGTATGTACACTGTATATGTATATGGCACTCAGGCAATAATCCAGATAATATTCAGGATTACCACCAATAATCATCTGTTTCTTGTCCTAATACTGATGTAGTTTGAAAATTGAAAACAAAAAAGGATTTTTTATGTTCTGTAACAGAGACAATCATTAAAAATCATGGCAACCGGTTAATACTGGTTATTTTTTCGCTCCTGAGAGGATTTGTGTCTTCAGTGAAATGGTGAGGGTCACATCCTGTCATTGTCCTGTCATTTTTACCAAGTCCACTAGCAGGCACTAAAAAAGACCCATGGAAGTCTCAATGATTTCATTAGAGCTGTATATTATAGGTTATAAATAATGAACATATTTGTCATGACATTTGACTGTTAGATTTTAATTAAACCAGTTCTCTCGCTTTACTAGGCCATGACGAACACTGGAAACCGCTAACATTAGCATCAAATCTACTGCTTTCATTGTAGGTTTATAAGTGAAAAATGAAATAGTTCTCATTTTACGCATTTCAACAATTGTGCTAAAATTGAAAGCCATCAAGGAATTCAATATTGGCATTGAAGAATTCAATATTGATTTCCAACACCTGACCTGGAACATTATTACTCGGTTCTGGAATCTCAATTTTATGGTGGAACCCAAAACCAGAAACGTTAAAATGCTGATTTAGTTCGGAATGAACCAATTGTGTTAAAGTCGTGTTTTCTGCAAGTGTACTTCTCAAATAAACACATGCTAATAATGTGTCTTACCTGTTTCTTTTTCCATGGTGTGGGATGCTGAGAGGTTCTATGCGTGTTTGCAGATGAGGATATGATAGTGTGGCAGGATGTCTGGACGCACACATATATACACACACATGGATGTCGCAAGCACACATAGGCATGCTCCCTCATGCACTCACGCACGCAATTACTGTCTCTTCACACACACCCACACACACACACACACACACACACACACACACACACACACACACACACACCTGCGTGTATGTACCAACATACTTTTCCAAAGAAAATACCATAGCAATGAATCATCACGTGGACACACAAAAACACATGAGATATGAAAAGTATTTCTTCAATTTGCCACATGACCTCAGTAATTAATCAAGTAAAAAAAGATATATTAGGTAAGCTCACATTTAGTCAACAATTAAAATGATACAATATATATATATATTTATTTATTTATTTATTTGTGGAAATTTTGAACATCACTTAGAGACCACATCCAGTCTTACTAACAGGATGAATGACACCTTGTTCTAACTAATTGCAGTCCCCTATTTCCCATGACCACACTAAATAACTTTGGTCGTCAGGTAGCATATCTTCCAAAGAGCAAACTGCTTCTGACCACAATCCGACCAAATGCACAATTCTCGATGGCTAGAGACGGACACAGCTTGCACTACTTTACATTGTAAAACTCCATGCCGGGCACAGACAGAGGATGAGTGGACCCACTTTAGAGCATGCTCCCACACCGCAGGGCTTATCTCTACGCTCAGATCGTCCGACCATGCAATGGGTAAGGCATCAGAGGTTGAGGATTGATGTAATAGAAGAGTATAGTATATCTTTGATATAGTACCTTTCTGACGGGTGTTAATTTTCAGAATGGCGTCTGTAAGCTCTGGTGGAGGTGTGTTGGGGAAACTGGGAAAATGGTTACGAACAAAATGTCTTATCTGCAGGTATCTAAAAAAGTGGGTCGAAGGCAAGTTATAGGCCTCTGATATTCAGTGCTTAATACTGTAAGCAGCAACATCAAGCAAAGCACACTGGAGGTGGTGCCAGTGTAACAGAGGCCAGCTAGCTCGGCTAGCTCGGCGGTAGTACGTGTAAATCACCCAATTCCATGGGCGCTTCTAACACACTGACTTAGAAGCTCGGGCTTTTAGCTCAGTTGGTTAGAGCGTCCCGCTCCCACGGCGGGAGTTTGTAACTTGCGGGGTGGCGGGTCCGAGACCCGTGTGTGGTGCGGACCGCCACCGGCTACATTGGTGCCGTGACCCGGGTGGGAGTGAGGATCTGGAGGGTGAGTGTAACGGAGGCCAGCTAGGTCGGCGGTAGTACGTGTATATCCTCATCACCCAATTTCCATGGGCGCAAACTTAAATATGCAGATACAACGTATACAGATGTAGATCTAACATATACAGATGTATTTTTGTGTTGCAAAACCCATGTTTTCAGATTTAACATGCTTCATTTCTCGCCTCGTTTTTTTTTTTTTTTTTTTAAAAAGTCATAAATCCTTAAGCTTGTAGTTTGTTACAGATAAACGTGATTTTGGAGTTGGTTCTGCCATGTTGGAGTTCTGATCCAAATTCCATTTGAAAGTATCTCGTCACACATGGCATTCTGATTGGTGTTTATGAAAAATTGGCTTGTTTTATCACCGAACACTTGCATTAAATAGCCTGCATTTTTATTTTTTCCCGACCACCAGGTGATGTGTTGCCAGTTACCTCTAATTGTCGCCTGTTGCCTACTGTCATTGAAAATGAATGGGAGCTAGTCGCCCAACATCAGTCAGGGTTCACGGGTCAGGGAATTTCTGGAATATCAGGGAATTTCAATAAAGGCTGTTCCAGACAGGGAAAGTCAGGGAATTTGACAATTTTGCTTGGTAAATCGGGGATTATCAAGGAATTTTGTTATAATGTGTATCACCACACATCCTTCTATCTTTTCTCTCAATATTTTTCAATTTAATTGGAATGAATGTACACTCTGATTGACTAACTCATGCCATTTAAGTGTTAGGAACCCTACATTAGGACTAGTAATTGGGCGCCTTTTCTGCTCGGCGCTCAATTATTTATTTTAGGGGGTTATGGAAATTCATCTTTTTGGTCAGGGAAAGTCATGGAAAAATCAGGGAATTTTAAGTCAGGAGTGGGAACCCTGATCAGTGTTTTTGTGGCCTGTGTGACCACAGGGTTAGCCTGAGCCTTCCATCCTAACTAAATGTAGGTCCCAGAGGCCAAACCTGTGAATTACTTTAAAGTAGTGCTGCCCAAATTAACACTGTAACTCCAGTGATTAATCCAAACAATTAACTCAGATTAAAGAAATTAACTTGGATTAATCATAATGGATATGGTTCCACTTTCATGGCATGTTTTATGTTCAATTTCAGATAGAAAATGACTGGGCTATCAAGTCAAACTAGACAAAAATGATGGCCTAGCTCCTGGATGTCCAAAAACAGCAGTGGGTTGATGTCATTTGATAGCACTACTTTTAAGAATTAACTCATAACAGCTTTTAGTGCAGTTTAGGATTATATGGCCCCAGAGCAACAGACCATGATGAAATTTCTCAAGAAATACATGCATTCAATTTCAGCCTGGAATGTAGGGATGGGTATCGCATACACACGTTTACTTTCTTTGGAAAATGCCTAAGGCAATCAGTCCGATTGCACACAACTTACAAATACCTGCATTCAGGGACGCTTACGGTCAGTTCCCACACAGCCTTTGCATGTACCAAGCTGAGCATTCTCTTGTTGTAGCAAGTGGAACAACAGACCATGATTCAATTTCTCAATATCAGCCTGAAATGTAACTAGGGATGGGTATCGAGAGTGGTGCACTCAAACACTCAAAATATGATTAGCACACACATGGGTGGTTGACATGACATGGCCTTTTTTTCTTCCAATTTTGTTATGTTGTTTGTTCCAATAAACTAACCTATTAGCTATAAAATATGTATTTAAGAACATTATTTGTGTATTTAAATGCATTTTATATCATATGGTGTGAAAAAAATAATCATATGGTGTAACAGAAAACCTTGATATTGCGTCACACCATCGGGTATATTGCACGATGATATTAAGCCATGTGTCTTAATGTTAACACCCTAAAACCATGCTAACTACAATATAGCAGTATAGTTCTAAAGGTAACATTGACAGAAAATAATTTTTAGTTGGCCATTTTTGGGTAAAACCAGTCACACCAAATGACGGTGAAAACGGAACTGAAGCAGGTGCCAGAAGTGCCAGATATACTGGAGTTTTTGGAAAACATGAAGAAAGATAAATCATTTTGTAACTTTCAGTGACCTTGTTCTTCCCCCTGAAAGAAGAAGGACCCCCACTCTGCAATGGTCTCCAGACAATTGCCTGTTTAAAAAAAGGAATATGGTGTCACACCATATGACATTGATTTCTGGGACATTTGTTAATAGTGGCTTCAAAATATTCTGCCTGAACTTTTTAGCTAAGTCAACATCTGTGTGATCTATATATGATTGAATAAACAGAAAATGAATTAATTGTCTTGCTTTTACCCTAAATAAAACTTTTTGAAATATGATCGGGACAGCAGTTTTTACTGATTTAGCTGAAAATTGTGAAAAATTAGAACAGTAGTATTCCCATTAATGCTCTGTATGTTCATTTTAAAACAACATCATTCCGGATATATTTGTCATTTAGCACTACATATCATTTTTCTGGACATAGCCTATTTCCAAATTTGTAGATATGAGGGTGAAAAGGCATTTAAATCCATGCAGTAGTGTGGCCAAGATGAGTACCAATAAAAACATGCGCCATACTGAATGGACACTTTTCCCATCCAGTTTCTCATGTGTGTCCCTTGCGCAACATAGCGCACCGGTAGCCTACTTTCTGGACATATTGGTGTCTTTACAAATGTTCAGAACACAGTGTTCACCATCAACCCGTTTTTTTTTTCAATAGCCTACTTTCATTACCGATGTTCTATTTCACTCAGGGCCGGCCCAAGCCCAAATGGGGCCCAGAATTTCATTCTGCTCACGGCCATCACTGTCTAAAATCTAAAAGTTGACCAGAATATGCCCCCGCCAAAAGTTCCCTCTAATTTTTTTTCAGGACTGAGCAAACTAAAATGTGTGTGAGCGGCATGCTTCCACATAGTGAGCAAGTTTACACATGCAATCGGGATAATAATGCACATATTAGGCTATAATTGCAGCAATATGTCTTTAGTCATAGCTTCTGTTCCATGTTGTAAACAGAAAGTCCAGTGTGCATCAGTCCATAGCCATGTAGTTTAAGATCACATAGTGCTGATGATTGGTAAGGAACAAAAGTTAGATGCAATGCTGAACCTGAGCTAACACTGAATGGGCCACAATATATTGACTGCATTTCTGTATGAGACACATTCAGTTGAGGTCAACTATATGCCTATGTTACATCAGATTGTCTGGTTCTCTGGCCAACAGACAATACTTGGCGACCTTGGATAGGTCTACTATGTATTCATTCACACCAGATTTTTCCAAGAAATACTACATGAATGTACTGTATTTCTTACTATTAGTAAGTAATCATTAGTGCCCATTTTCTAAATTAATTTCCTCCACGGTCTGCTGAACTGTTTCGCCACAGTGTCAACAAGTGAGGATGCGGATGGTGATGGAAACTCTGCGAATGAAATTACCGCGATGTAATCGCTTGGTTGGTTTAGATTAGAAGTTTGTTACTTTGGGTTTTTTTTTTGGGGGGGGGGGCAGGGGCTGTGGGCAGTGGCGTCAACATTGGGGGGTCCTGACCCCCGACCCCCCAACCCCCCGGTTCCTACGCCAATGGATACAGTATGGCCTCACAAAATGTTGGCGATTCTATTGGATTCTAGTTAGCATGCTAGGTTAATTGACGTCAGATTCCTAAGCTTTATTCCATCAGAATTGTATGCCTCCAATTTGATAAATTCTTTCTTAAGAATACTCCCATTTCTCTACATGCAAGTTGTAGTACATTTGCATCACACATTGGCTGGATAATAGAAAATGTAATTATCTGAATAATAATGATAATAATAATGATAATAATAATAATAATAAATAATCTTTATTTGTATAGCACCTTTCAAAACCTGTGCTGAACAATATAAAAATAAACAAACAATATAAGAGAAATACTAAAAAAGAACTTAACACAAAATCAAACTTAAATCTAGAAAATAAACTTAACACTAAAGTAAAACTAAGTAAAACAGACTAAAAAAGACTTAAAACAGACTAAAGAGGGAACTCAACACTAAAATAAAACTTCGCAAAAAAACGTATTTAGAATAAAGCTTAGGCTACCACTTAACCAGGAAAGGCTTTCCTATAAAAGTGTATGAATGTGAGTGGGTGCAATCATTTACCACACCCTTCTTCTTGCTTCACACCCTTCTTCTTGAGAAATCTCCCTAGACTAAATGTGGTGCAATCATTTCTTCTTGAGAAGGGTGTGAAAGAAATTATTGCACCCACTCACATTCTCTCTCTCTCTCTCTCTCTCTCTCTCTCTCTCTCTCTCTCTCTCTCTCTCGCTTACCTCCCACTGAAAATGTGTGTTGGTGGTTGAAATGACATGGCCATTTTTTTGGTCCCCTGTGTTAATCATAATTAAATGATAGAAAAGCGTGTCAAAAACTGTGGTGATATTGTTCAGAAAGTGCTGTTCATCCAACATTTGTTTAGGGCTGGGTGACAATCAAACATTTGAAATGTATGCTTGCCAATAAGAAATCCAATAATGATATCAATGGCTGTCCTGGCTGTCTAGTTTAATTTGATATCAAATACCTCCATTGTAACCCACAAAAAGCTTCCGAAAGACAGTGAGGGAATACCATGTCACCCGCGATATTAAATGAATAGTTCACCTCTTTATGAAAATTGGTTATTCACCCCCTTACCTGGAGTTATATATGTGAGTAAGTGCATTTTGGTCTCAGTGCATGCGTTGTCCTAGTCTGGTAACCCCAATTTTACCTTTATCTTAGCACAGGTGCTGGAAAGTAAAGTTGCCAAAGAGTTGCTATCTGGCAACATTATATTCCAGCACCTATGCTTAGCTAAAGCTAAAAAATGGGGAAAATTGGGGATGCCATACTAGGAAAATGCATGCACTGAGACCAAAATGCTATTACCCACATATGTAACTCCAGGTTAGGGGGTGAATAACCAATTTTCATAAAGAGGTGAACTATCCCTTTAATTGTGGTGGCGCACGTGCGGTAATAGATAAATTTAATGATTGTTTAACCAATTTTATTTTCGGCTCTGAAATTGCATCATGAACAACTCTCGTGCTTCTCTTCTGGGTTGCAAAAGTATACTATAGTGTTGCAAGAAATATGCAAATAAATTTGTAACGTTGTCATGTAAAAATTAAATGCTAAATATTGGTACGGATTATTTTGTCTTCCCAAAATATTGGTTGTGACATGTCACTATGGTCCATATGCAAACCTACGCCCTTGCTCAATACCCATCCCTACATTTCATGCCTATATTGAATACATATGCCAGTCATGAGTTATTGCTTAAAGCATTTTCTTTGTAAAATAATGTAGGCATGCATGTGTGATTGTGCATGAGGGAGCATGTCTTTATGATTACGTCACACACTGTGTGTGTGTATATATGTGTGAGTGTGTGTCCACAGAGATCCTACCACACTACATCTTCAGCTCCTGTGCACTGCACTCGCAACGCCCAGCAGCTCTCATACCAACCCAGACAATGGAGAAAGGACAAGGTAAGACACATTAGCATAGGTATATTTGGGAATTAGGTTACACTTGTAAATAATGGAGAAATAACAAGATGGAAAATGCAGCGATCTCTCCAAATGAACATTTGTAATTAATCAGTATCACATAATGAAAACATTGACAAAAAATTCAACCTCAACGATAATAAAACTTACTCTGATAAGTAACAATGTATGTTAACAATGGATGAAAAATGTGTGCCAATGATTGTGGCAAATGTGTTTTTGATACAAAATATTTGTTTCTTTAAGTTCCTCTTTAACCAGTTATATCCCAGTTACCAGTTAACCATCTTATCCCTCATCCCACAGTTGGAGAGCCAGTGTTGTGCAAGTTGCTTTTAAAAAGTAACTAGTTATATTACAAGTTACCCCGATATAGTTACTAGTAGTTTCCCCGATAACGCTCACTCTTAGCGCACTAGGAAGACTCAAAATATATATCTTATCAAAGTTGTGTACTTTTCAAACGATCTTGTAGAGTCTTCTTTACTATGTTGTTCTTAGCTATTACTTAAAGTGCCAAATCCATGTTTATGGCATTGATTGTTGTCATTTGTGCTTCTTGTCATTGTGGGGATTAAGGTGCTGCTATTTTAATATTAATTAATAAGAAATATGCAACTAAAAATATTATTCTTAGTGTGTCAATATGAGGTGTGTATGTGGCATGTTTGCATTTTAGAAGGGTTGAAAAGCAAAGCAACTTGAAGAATTTGGGCGATTTATGCAAAGTAAAACACAAAATGCAAGAAAACCAATTCAGATGTTCTTCGGCAGTAAGTGCGCAAGTATTGAGATCAGTACAACACTTTGTAAAGCGGTAAAGCTTATGTTTAAGCCAAAAACTGTCACAAGGGAAAAGTTACGAATGGTTTAGACCACCCTTACGAACGTGTGACTTACAGAAGGCCATGTTGTCTACAAAGTTTAAAATTTATGGTGTTTGTGTGTTTGCAATAATATTCAATCTCTAGTTTGCCCAGAGTCCAGTGTGTTTAGCAATTGAAACCTCTGCTTACATGTAGCTTAAAGGAATATTCCACCTTTTTATGAAATTTGGTTATTCACAGTCATACCTGGAGTTAAATATGTGGGTAAAAACATTTAGGTCTCAGTGCATTTCCTAGTCTGGCAACCCTAATTTTAACTTTAGCTTAGCATAGGCATGGATTGTAATGTTGTCAAAGAGTTGCTATCTGGCTATTTTACATTCCAGCGTCTATGCTTTTCATTAAAAAAGTGGAGTATTCCTTTAAATTAGAGGCAAAACCACATTTGTCCTAATATATTAAAGATATTCTGCTGTGTGCACGGGAACATTAAAAACTGGTAAACTGAAAATGGGCACATCGCCCCCACCAGTCAGACATTAATTATACATTGAGAATAACAAACATAATATTGATCACCTAACATTGTAGATAAAGACAATATTAGGACAACATTCCTTGCACGCAAAGGAACACTCCCCAGCCAAGCGCACCAGATAGACATTATGCAACTTTTATATAATCCATCAGGAGGATAATTATTATGTCTATTATGTTGCTTATTACTTGCAAGATCACAGCTACTCTTTTATTATTTTGTCATTACACAATATAAAACCTAAATTACTTTTTTGTTTTGTCATTCTTATACTCCTCCTTACCCAATAGCTAAAGAGTTGTGATCAACAGTGTTACTCAGGCTCTTTTTAATTAGTCCAGTTGTCAAATTAAAGCCTGCATTTTAAGAAGGTGTTGGACAGATTAAGCAGACAACTTTCACATAATGTGTGTTATTCCAGCAAATTTATACTGTATAATTTATCCATTAATACATTTTCTTACACCATTCTTACCTACTACTTACCCAATACTTCTTGGGCTGTAAATTAAAGGGTTATCTGATGTGTGTGTGTGTATATGTGTCTGTGTCCAGGTGCCTCACTCAAATGGGACGTAGACACAGCGAGCAGACATGTCCTTCTGTTGGATGAGGACAAGACATCGAAATGGGTGGAGAAGAAGCAGGATTACCCTGATAATCCTAAGAGATTTAGCGATTGCCGTGCTCAGGTCCTTAGTAAAGAGCCTCTGACTGGACGCTGCCACTGGGAGTGGGAGTGGACTGGCAAGGGGGTGATTGTAGGAGTGGCCTTTGGAGACATCTATAAAAATGGCGAGATGGTAGACTCTGACAAGGCCTGGAGTCTGTGGTATGAGGACGATAAACGTTATGCATTCTGGCACAACAGTGTGTCTTTCCAACCATACGTCCCCCCTTCAGCCATCAGCAAAGTAAGAGTGGATGTGGACCGTGCTGCTGGAACTGTGGCCTTCTCCAGCGTCTCCTCTGACACACTCATACACCTGAACACATTCTTCATTCCACGCAATGAAGAACTACTCTATGCAGTGGCTGGCTTTAGGCCTGAGTCTTCCTCCTCAGCATCCCTGATGTAGATCACATGATCCCACACATCCTACTGCAGCTGTCTAGGGACACACACACACACACACACACACACACACACACACACACACACACACGTCCCTGGTCACGTGATTGCAAGTTCTATGTGTACCTATCCAATAGAGGGTGCAGCACTGTTTCTGTGTTCACTAACAGAAAAGCTTTTGAACATGTAATCAATATTATTGTATTACTTTTTTTACAAATAAGCCAATAGGAATTCAATTTCAATGCCATTATTTTCCATAAAAACATTTTGCTTTGCCCCTTTTACTTGAGGGATATTTACTGTCTGTAAAGTAACATGATGAGACAACTGTACTGTTTGAATAAAATTGATCACATTACACTTTAATGTGCCTAATAATATCTTTATGCAACCTCCTAGTGTTTCTTCTTATGCTTCATATTATCAATGCTTTACAATATATAATATTGAATTTGTCAGAGCCCAGGGACCTCAGACTTGTCTGCCAGTGGTCAGAGTCATTTTCCCCCAGAGTGAGAGGGAGATATTTCTATCTATAACTGTTAGGTTAAGATCCTAATCTGTAACATCCTGTTTTTCTTTTTGGATTTTGTAGTCATTTAGTAGCATACTACCACAGGTTTTCCTTTTCTGTAATGGAATCCTGTTTTAGTGTAACCTCCTTTTATTTCTATTAAACCAACTTTACTAGATCTTTGTGTAACAGGGGGGAAAGTTACAAGACTGGGCAGTAAACCATTTGTGTGATTGATACTTGAGCACATTAACACAGGTTTTTATAGACAAGGCAGACATGAATTCCAGTTGAAGTGGCAGGTTTTTAAGAGTAGGCTATTGACTGGGGTAAGGGAAGTTGCAGTACATGGAGGGGGCAAGCTAATCCGAAATGCACACATAAATTCACTCACAGCTGAACAAGTTTCGAAAGGATATCTATTTTAAGGGCTTGTAATGGGCATGATGTGGGCGATAACACTCACAAAACTACCATGCTATCAGTTATTTTCACATTTTATATTACTATTTCAATTGTTAGAGGTTACCAATGTCCATAACGTCATATCCATAATGCCAGTTTTCCCCAAATGAACCCAATCAAAACCAACTCATTTTATATTTACATTTAAATTAAGTCTTTTTCTGTGTACACTGAGGTGTCCTATTTGGTATGAATATGAATGGACTAATATTTATGTTTCTCTGTCAACTTCACAGACTTCATAGGAAAATTGTAATCCCCCATAAAATCTTGTGCGTTTGTTGTCACGTCCGTAATTCAATTTGAAAGGCTCATATTCTTATGATGTGTGTATCTTGTGTTTACCTGTACTGCGTTGGTGTGTACCACGCATAAACTGCCATTTCCCTGCTCACACGCTCTTCTCACCTGTTTCACCCCTGACTAGATACTTGTATTTTATCTCTCCCAGTGAAGAGTTGGGCACAAATACATCAAAAACTATTTTGTTACAAACTAATACTTGTTCATGAAATGTAACAAATTAATTTATTAATTACTGGTGTGGAAAATGTATTTAATTAAAATACAAGTAATTCATAATTTGAAAATACAAAAATATGCACACCATAACAAATAGTTTTTCTTTTTTTCAAAATATTTATTGTTATTGAAACATCAAAACATCTTACACAATGGTGACACTCCATCACCTGCAAGTTGCTGCTACATTGTATCATACTGTTTTCACTCAGAACACAAACTCCTGTGCAAAACAGACAATTCAGGCTGTTGTATAAAGAACATAGCCTGGCGAACGCCAAATTAAAATCACAAGTGATAATTATTCTGGAGACTCACCTATTGCTTTTCTCGTAGCAGAAGTGTCATTTACCATTGTCCAGAGCCGTTTATTGGACGCTACGAATGTCTATCATAGTGTCTGTATATAGCTCAGAGCCAATACCAGAGCCACCATGTGACGTAAAATGCAATCGAGGGCTGCGCTAGTCCCTTTTTGTTCTGTGATTGGATACAGAAAGCAGGCGAGAAAATTGGCACCATGCTGCTTTGTAGAGTGAAATGAAATAAGTGAGCAGGCTAGAAAGAACAATTAATACTGATGTTAAAAAAAAACACTTTTGCTGATCAAATGCAATGATCAAAGAAATGGCATCTAAAGCTATCAGTGTACTGTACTATTTCAAACTGAGGAGCATACAAGAAATAGAAGAAATGGATTCAAACTAGCACGAGTTGTATTAGACTGTTTTGAAAAAAAATCTATTTCCATGACCTTGAACACCAGAGCAGTAGAGCAGTGTCTTATCTTTCCTGGAGGAAAGCTGCAACCACACTCTGTAGGGCGTAGCTACGGAAATCTCATGCGAAATCTCACATTCTACCTGGATGTGTCACATGATTTACATCTGACCAAAACATTTCCACTGGTGACTCAGTCTTTGACTGATTAAAAAAAAAAATCTAAAAAATGTAAGCATTTGAAATAAACAAAATACAGTACCTGAAAATATTTTATTACAAACTACAGTTATTTTTTTCCAATCTTGCAAAATACAAATTATAAAATACACCAAAGTATTTAAATACGTATTTGAAATACATTAAATACTGCCCAGCTCTGTCCCAACACAACAGAACCCTGTGGAGTGCTCTGTGATGTCTGCCCAAAGGGAGCCTATAAGACCTGTCTGACATGCATCATGGCCTACTGTAAGCTCCATGTGAAGCAGCAATACTCATCTCCAGCACTGCAGAGACACACAGGGCCAGCTCAAGGCATACGCGACATAAGCCATTGCTTAGGGCCCCCCCGCACCTCCGGGGGCCCCCGCACATAGCCTACAGAACGATCACATTGTTTGCCGATTTCATTTCTTTCAAATAACATCTTGAGTCTTTCTCTCCGCAAAAAGCAGCACTAAGAATTTCACTAATACAGAATGTGTGCTCAATTAGTATTCATATCAGTTTCCTTCTCTAATATCTCAGTTATGGTTATTAGTTATTGAATAGGCTACCCATCTCTGATTTCTCCCAACAATCTACAGAGCTTTATGTAGATTTATGTGTTTTTTATGTCAATCTTTGTATTCAGGCATCATAAAACGTTTATATTTACCACAAAAAAGAACGACCTGCAATATGTGCAAAGCCTCCTGGGCTATGTTCCCCAGAGGCACTGCTAGAAATTGTCGGTCCTGTCTAATGATCTAAAACCCTCTGGAGTGGTGGATTGTTCTGCAGAATCTTAACTAAAATATGATGGAGACACAACGTGGCTCTCAAGTGATGCTAAACAGATGATGAGTCATCCTGGGGCGTGTATTTACATCTATGAGGATGGGTGTGATGATCCTGTCCGCTTTGTTCCTCCATCTAAACCTGCCACCCCAACCACCACTGGTGTTTCACATGACAACATAACAGTCCAGGTGTCTGATCCAGACTCTGCCACTGTAGAGTACCGAGTAGAATACAGAGAGAAACAGAATCAGGAGACTGAATGGAAATCTCAGCCAGTGCAGAAGAACCAGGAGACAGTAACTCTGTCAGGACTGAAGCCAGAGACTGAGTATGAGGTCAGAGCCACAGCTGTGGGCAAACTCAACTATGCCGTCAGGACTCAGCAGTGATGCCTGCAGTGCTGTGACTCTTGTAGGTGTTGAGTCTAACCGTGTGCTTCTTTCTGTATTTTTGTTTTATGTATTCATTTAAAACTCTCAGTGTTCGTAATTATTATACACCCATGTTCAAGACAGTTCTAATTCCCGTAGGTAAAATGTGCTGGCATGAACAACACTACGGTGGGTTAAACATATGCTAGTGTTAACACTTCAACCATCCATCTAGTACTGATTAAAAACAATTCATTATACAAATACTTATTCTCTCTGTTAAAAGAATCACACGAGTCCAGTAACATTTATCTGTTTTAGTTAACTTAAAATGTTACATTCAGGAAATCGCTTTACATACTAGTCTTACCGGCGTCCATTGTTGTCTTTGTTGAGTTAAAAGAGTGCGAGCCGCACTTTCCCTGTTTAAATACCTTGTTAACCTCTGGGTAACGGGAAGTGGACCTGATTATTTTTAAAATGTGTATTTCAGCTGAAATTATAATATTGGCTATGCCAAATGTTAGCTAGGTTAAAATAATGTTTATGAATTTTCTGGCAGATTGTTGTGCAATTTTTATGGCTGTTATTAGCTTGTTAAAAATGTCGTATGTGGAACATCCCTTCTGATTTTGTATATTGGTTTAACCCAATTGCAGGGGTTAGTTTAGGCTGTATTTAAGCTGTATGCTTCATTCTGTGAAGGGGAGTTAGGAAGAGAGCTGCATGTTATATGGGCGTAAGCCTAAGAGCTCTGCTTCTTTTACAGACTAGAATATTGGTCTTTTTCGCTCAATCGGTGGTTTCGCTCAATCTGTATTTTGGCTATTGCGCCTATTTGCTTTGTTTATCAAAGAGTTTTTATTACTTTATTTCATTTAATTTTTTGAATTACTTTTGCTTAAAGCCTTAAGCCTTCGTCTCTCCTGAAGTCCATTTCTGAGTGCCGTTCTCCACCATGCTCAAACACCCTCGTTTACAACTACCTTCAACACACCCTGACATGGAGACCCCCATCTACCCAGAAATATCAGTCTGTTAAGCAATATCCTATATCATTGAGTTCAGGGAGGAGAACAACAATCAGTGGCAGAGAGAAGGACTGGAAAGGAGGTGTTCACTTTCACTCTGAAGAAGCTTAAACGGAACACAGTCTACTCAGGATGTGCACACATCCCAGTGAAGAATTGCATATTCAAACCAATGAAAGACAGCTCAATGCAAAGAATTTCACCCTAGGTGATCCACCAGTTTTTCTGCTGAATTTGAAACCAGAAATAAGAGGTCCGTTTCACATGAAGACTTTTCAAACACCATCAACCACAAACCCAGTTAACAAAACTATCATGGTTGTGGGTGCCACTGGATCTGGCAAAACTACCCTGATCAACGGCATGATCAACTACATACTAGGAGTGGAATGGGAGGACAACTGGAGATTCAAACTGATAGATGAAGAAACCGGACAATCAAAGACATGCAGTCAGACCTCTGAGGTGACAGCCTATCAGATTCATCACACAGATGGATTCCAAGTTCCGTATTCTCTCACCATCATCGACACTCCAGGGTTTGGGGATGCCAGAAGAATTAAACAAGACAAAGAAATCACAGAAAAAATCGGACAGTTTTTCTCTGCTCCGGGAGCAATTGACAGCATTGATGCAGTGTGCTTTGTAGTGCAGTCTGCTATAGCTCGCCTCACATGCACTCATATACATATTTGATACCCTCCTCTCCATTTTTGGTAAGGACTTGGTGAACAACATCATCATTCTGGTCACCTTTGCTGACGACAAATCACCCCCAGTACTGGAGACAATTAAAGGTGCTGACATCCCATGCGCCAAAAATGAAGATACATCCCCTGTTTATTTCAAATTCAACAACTATTTTCTTTTTGAAAAAATGACAGAAGTGATGAAGATGGCTTTGAATACATGCTCTGGGAAATGAGGAAAACCAGTATGAAGACATTTTTCAATCATCTTATTTCTATGCCACCTCAGAGTCTGACCTTGACAAAGCAGGTTCTCCAAGAGAGGAAACAGATACATGCAGCACTGCAGGGGATCCAGAGGATGGACACTGTAACTAATTGTCTGCAACGTCTAAATGAGATCGCCCTTCGGCCAGATCCTTTGTCTACTCCAGATTACATTGATCTCCTCATACAGACAGAGGAGCAGGAGGCCAGACCTGGGTTAAAGGAGCAAATGAAAGCATTAAGGGAAATCAGAGAAAGGGCAGCACTGATGATGTTAAAGTCAAGGGTTAAGGGTTTTCTTAGTCAAATCAATTCGTGGTTTAAAGACAACCAACTCAGTTACACTTTATTTGAAGGTACCGTCATAAGACTAACATGACACTGTTATTAATTATGACATGACATTGTCATGACTCTGTCATAAACTTTATACACCCGTCATGACTTCTGTCACCCGGTATTTGTCATGGTTAGGGTTAGGTTCAGGGTTAGGGTATGTCAGAAGTCGTGACAGGTTTCTAAATTTTATGACAGATTCTTGACAACGTCATGTCATAGTTAATGACAGTGTTATGTCAGTCTTATGACGATACCTTCAAATAAACTCACTTGAATAAGCTATCAAAATTGATCTAACAGGAAAAGAAAAGACAACATTGGAGATGATGAAGTCAAGGAATAAGGATGTTTTTAGAAAAGTCCATAACAATAAACAAGCTAATATTATTAAACTAATATAGATATTGTTTAAAACAAGACTTGATTTGTGTGAATAACTGTATCCCTCTGGTCAACATTATGTGTAATCTTCCCTGTCAATGCAGATTGCTTAATGTATTTTAATATTACATTGCTTCAATGGCTTACTTTGTTTTGTGTTCTCTGATCTGATGATATCTTACCCAAAGGAAGTCTAATGAGGCACCTTTATTGTTATTGTAAAAGGTAGCTGTTTTTTTCCCCCTCATGATAAAGCAGGAAGACGCTCCAGCGCGTGGTGAATACAGCGAAGAAGATCACTGGAGCACCACTCCCCTCCCTGCAGGACATTTACACCACCCGCCTCACCCGCAAAGCACTGATGATCATCAAGGACACAAGCCACCCTGCACACAAACTGTTCAGCCTCCTGCCCTCTGGAAAGAGGTACAGGTCCTTCCACTCCCGTACCACCAGACTCGCAAACAGCTTCATACACCAAGCAATCAGGATGCTGAACACTCAACCCACTCTCCCATCACTGTCAGCCCCCCAAGATCCGCCAGCCAGCCAGCCAGGACCCCCCCCCCTCCCCCAAAGTACTGTGACTGCACATTGTACCTGCGCTGACCCAAACACGGGACGCGCACAGACACACACACACACTGCACTTTCTACCTGCACACACATATGTTACTGCTGCTTATCATGCCTGTATACTTGAATGACTTGCCCTATTGCACAACAAATACCTCTTTTAATATATGTTTTTTTCTATATGTCTTGCACTTTTAAATGTCTGTATGTGTATTGCATGGGTAATGTATGTGAAACTGTCTATGTCTATACCCAAGTATGTCTATGTCTGACAATTGAAATTGACAATAAAACCGACTTGACTTGATATGCTTCCTTGTTATGTTTTTTTATGTTATGCCAATGATCTCTTTGTGAAAATGATTTACAAGTGAATTATTAAATATGAAATATCACAATCATAGCCTATGTTGCAATAGTATGACATCTGCTCTTTTGTGTGTGTCCACTGTTGAAAAGTTAACAAACCCTTCATCACAACTAGCACCTGGGCTTCTCACAGCTGACAAATTGCTTTTTTAGAGGTAAAATCGATAACATCAGAATAAACAGCTCATTTACAGACAGCTCAACAACTAGACCCTATGCAAGGTGATATCAGATCTTGCTAGAGGCAATACATAAAAGAGAGTACCAAACTACTGTATGTCAGCATTTAGCTCAATTGATGGAGTGGAGTGGAGCACATGGGAGACGGAATCATCAGTGCTCCTGTTTGAGCGATAGGCAAACTGAAGAGGATCTAATGAGCCTGGGAAACTAGCACAGATGAGGTATCATGAGGTATATAAGCTATCCAGAAACTACCTAACAACAAATTATTTCATTCCATGGATTATCTAGTGCAGTTAAAGGCTCATGCAACAGAGCTATGCTTGAAATGTCTCCAGAGCTACACATTATAGTGCATGGACTTCTGTTGTGCTGCAGTACCATCTAGTGGTCATATTATGTACTGACCATGCTACTGACCAGTACTGCTGTGACTCATAGGGCTATTAGCCTTCTAGTGGCCATATTGTGAACTGACCAGAGTGGAGCCATTCAGCAGAGGCTTTCAACCAGAGTGATTTACAGGGATTCAAATAAGAATAAAGTAACTGTTAATAAGTCACATTTATTTAAGAAGCAACAGAGATAAATAAAAGATAAATCATTAATAAATCCACATAAATAAAAACAAATTGATATTTTTCAATTCAGTAAGCATTGGCCAGCCGGCAGGTTCAGAATACTGAGGTAGTCGATGAGTACCTGATCATCACACACATGCACACACACACACACACACACACACACACACACACACACACACACACACACACACACACACACACACACACACACACACACTCCTTCAAGATCAGTAGTATTGTCACACACCCATACTTCCTATCATCACACACACATCACCTTCAATGTCAGACCAGACCCCCAATATATAGAAATATATAAAATATTGTATAAAATATTTCAGTGCTTTTCATTGAGTTTGTTCAAATATAAAATATTTCAGTGCTTTCCATTGAGTGTAGTTTGTTCAAATCAAAGTTCATCTGCATTTCCTGAGAGCAGCATTGAGCCGTGGGATGCTTGTATCTCATTGGTTGGAAACAGATGAGCTGTGAGATGCTTGTATCTCATTGGTTGGAAACAGATGAGCTGTGAGATGCTTGTGTTTGATTGGTTGTCACTAAATGTTAAAAGAATTTACATAGGAATGAGGCTGGGGCCGATTCCACATCTAAGGAGAAAGAGAGAAAGAGAGAGAGAGAGAGATAACTATTACTTAGTCTGCATAAGTATGTTATTTAGTTTAGTTTTTAGTGTTAGTTGAGTTCAAGTAATATTTTGGGCTAGGATTGTGCATGTGAATGTTGTGCATTGGTGTCAGTGGTGTCTGTGTGTGTGTGTGTGTGTGTGTGTGTGTGTGTTTGTGTTGTACTCACTGGCTGTGTGTTGGGAATGTTTGTGTGTGTGTGTTATACTCACTGGCTGTGTGTCAGGTATGCTGTACATTGGTATCTGTGGTGAAGGCTGGTTTGGGTACGGTGAGGTGCGGGCCGACTGTGTGTGTGTGTGTGTGTGTGTGTGTGTATACTCACTGGCTGTGTGTCGGGTATGCTGTACATTGGTATCTGTGGCGAAGGCTGGTTTGGGTACGGTGAGGTGCGGGCCGACTGAAGTGAAGTAAAGGATGCTGGGTAATCTAGCGGAGGGTTCCTGTAAAAAGGAACTTCCTGTCGGTCGGACTGGCCCGGCCCACCGATGGTTCTGATCCGGTTGAGGCCAGAACTCCCGGGCCGGTAAGCGGGATTGTCAATCACACCTTAAAAAGAAAAATGAATTGCAACATTTCACATGGATGTTGATCGGAGGCATTACACACACTAACACACACATATTGCACACAAAAACACACACTCTTACACAGTTTTGAATGTGTGTGTGTGTGTGTTCTCTCACCTGTTGAAAGTATGTATGTGTGTGTCTGTGTCTCACCTGTTGAAGGTATGTATGTGTGTGTGTTGTGTCTCACCTGTTGAAGGTGTGTGTGTGTGTTGTGTCTCACCTGTTGAAGGTGTGTGTGTGTGTTGTGTCTCACCTGTTGAAGGTGTGTGTGTGTGTTGTGTCTCACCTGTTGAGGGTGTGTGTGTGTGTGTGTGTGTGTGTGTGTCTCACCTGTTGAAGGTGTTTGTGTGTGTGTGTGTGTGTGTGTGTGTGTGTGTGTGTGTGTGTGTGTGTGTGTGTGTGTGTGTGTGTTGTGTCTCACCTGTTGAAGGTGTGTGTGTGTGTGTGTGTGTGTGTGTGTGTGTTGTGTGTGTGTGTTGTGTCTCACCTGTTGAAGGTGTGTGTGTGTGTGTATGTGTTGTGTCTCACCTGTTGAAGGTGTGTATGTTCTGGAGGTCCACCGATAGTCGTCTTCTATCCATGATGTCACCAGTTCATTCTTCATGTCCTTTTGCCTGAGAGTCACAGCGGCACAGATGAAATAAAAACATATTTTTTTCATTCTCTCGTAAAGTTTCCTTGTATCATTACCTTCTCTGTCAGTGAGGTTTTGGTCTTGTCTTGGTCTTGTCTTGTCTGCCTGTGATTAGTTTCTAGTTTCCTTTGTCTTTAGTTCTTGTCTTGTCTGCCTGTGATTAGTTTCTAGTTTCCTTGTGTCTTTAGTTCATACTTCTAGTCTCTCCTATGTTCTATGTGTGTTCTAGTTTATGTCCTAAGTTTGTAGTTTCACGTGTTCTCTCTGGTCTTCCTGTGTTCCATATGCTTGTGTTTACTTTGTGTTTACGCCCCCTGTGTTACCAGGGGTCTGTTCTACGGCATGACGTTACACACCAGTGCGTTGCGTTAGCCTGATTGAATGATAAGTTTGCTCGTTACACCAGAGATCCTTCTTTACGGAGATAAATCATGAGGACCCACTTCCTGGGGTCATGAAGCTAATTAATGCCAAATAAGGTAGTTTTGGGCGGCGCTCGAATTTATGCAGTGGAGAAGCTCATTCTGTAACATTGAAGTCTATGGCAGAATCCAAGAATTCCACCGAAATTTTGTGGAAGCCTTATTTTTCTAATGGATGTACATTTTGGACATGGTATGGTGATCTCCAAAGCCCCCTGCCCCATTTCATATTATTGTCAAGACTATGTGACTCTCCATTCCGTAGAAAATGAACTTTTAATCAGGTGTGCACCAAGTCTGTTAATGTGCTGAAGTTTTTTTTTGTTTAGTTTTTTTTTATATCATGTCAAAATCATACAATACATATATCAATGTCCATGGGGTTCAAAAATACAAATAATAAAATTTGCGCTATCTAGCTTTTCTTGGCTTTTGCATCTAAGGAGGTTGACTGACTGGGGCGCCAGCTGCCTCTGATTAGGGTGGCAGCTCAATGGGAGGGCGTGGCCAGGCTAGTGGCAGCTAGCTTCTAGTCCTGTGCCTATTTGTCTCCTGTGTCTCCTCCCGTCACCTGTTTCTTGTGATTGATCATTGGATTGTTTCTAATCTCGTGTTCACCTGCCTCTTGTTCCCTGTCCACCTGTGTCTTATGATTGTAGGCTCTAGTCCTGTGTATTTAAGCCTTGTGTTTCCAGTGTTCCCTGCTCCATCATTGTGTGAAGTTTCTGTTTCTGTGGCTTTGTCTCCAGTTCTCAAGATAAAATTCTAAGTTTCCAGTCTCAAGTCTCTAGTTGCCGTTCATTTGGGTTCTAAAAACACTCGTGATCGTGACACTTCCAAATCAATTACAATCCTCAAACAGACACTTAAGCTAAATTATCACCATGGATAGCATTAGAACAAGATTTAACAAAGATTCTTTTTCTTCTTTATTTAATTTTTTTTTTTAGTTTTATTTGCCTAATTTCTACCACCCCCTATCAGTGTTGTCACAGTCAAGGGGTAGATGTGGAGTCAGGTCACACACACACACACACACACACACACACGCACACACACACAGAGTCAAGGGGAAGATGTGGGTCCATCAGGAGTAATCACTCTTTGCACATGATTAAGGTCACACACACACACACACACTCCTTACCGTTTGTCTTTCCTCTGTTTGATGATGATGTAAGCAGTGAGTGCAGCGATGATAATCACCAGCAGGGCGGCGCTCACACCCAGGCCGCTGTAGAAGCCAATCTTGTGCACGGGGTATGTGCAGTCCGAACCCAAATACCAGTTCTGCTCCGTGTGACGGCAGCTGTAGGGAGCACAAGGGCCATGAGTGTACACACACACACACACACACACACACACACACACACACACACACACACACACACACACACACACACACCAATGCAGAGAGCGCTCCTTACTAGCAGGTGGGTCCCTGTCTGAGCACCTCACAGGTGTAGGGAGCACAAGCGCCGTGAGTGACACACACACACACACACACACACACACACACACACACACACACACAAATGCAGAGAGTGGTCCTTACTAGCAGGTTGGTCCCTGTCTGAGCACCTCACAGGTGCCGTGGTTGTAGCAGTGCTTGCTGTCTGGATGGATGGATTCACACTGAGACACACAGGTCAGTTTCCCATCCACAGTGGCTGGAGCAAAATAGTCAGCATACGCAGGATCCAAAACAGAACCGCAGAAATCTGTGGAAAACAAACTCATTAAATTACAGGGATGGACTTTAGCAAGACCCTAAATAAACCATTCAATGCAACGCACACAGTAGAAATGCAATGTGAACCAATCTTTAATCAGCATCTTAAATATGTAATCAATATCTTATTTGACATTGCTGAAAACTGTATATGTAGGGATGGATGTATATAAACGTATATAAGCTAACAAATAGATGTATGTTAATGCTAAGCTAGAGCTAACAGATGGACAAATGTTAATGTTACACACACACACACACACACTCCACACACACACACACACACACACACTCCACACACACTCCACACACACACACACACACACACACACACACACACACACACACACTCCACCCACACACACACACACACACACACAAACTTAATGCTGCCCCACTCTTTCGATATCTCAGAATCATTTGTTGTTGTACTCACCCCTGTCATCAAACTCCACTGGTTGTGGAGGCCCAAAAACTCCAATTTCAAATTCTGATGGGCACCCTGTTTAGAGAGAATCAGATACCACTGTGAACATCAAGGCAGGCATAGGCATACTATAAGCAGCACATATCAAGTTGCTCAAAAGAGGAGAATATTTTGGTAACACTTTGTTAAGTACTGGGTCAAAGCGTCAGCCAAATAAATAAATGAATAACAGTGTAATGAAAAGTAGCAAGGATTTTGTGTACTGTTTGCATACATACAAAGTGTACTTCAGTGCTTCACAGTCTGTGATCTAAAGCGTCACCAATATTAATGTGATAACTAAACATCTAATCTAAAGCCAACATTAATGTGATAAATCACCTTCTGGGAGAGTGTCAGTGTGTGGCGGTGGACAAAGCTCAGTAACTTCTAGAGTCTCCTTGAGCTCTTCTAGAGTGTTGTTGAATATCTTCTCTGATTCCGCAGTGTTGGGTACCTCCACAATGATGTCATGGTCAGCTCTCATGCTGGGCAAAGAAAAACACAACAGTACAGGTGAGTAGAGCGTTTCAGTTTGTGATATCAATAGAAATTCTCTCAGAGGAAAGATATGTTACAGTATATCATTAGATAGAAATAGATATTTCTGAGTACAGACTTTGAGCTCTTGTATATCAATAGAGATTCTCAGAGGAGAGTTTGAGATCTGTTATATCATTAGATATCAATAGATATTTCTGAGTACAGACTTTGAGCTCTTGTATATCAATAGAGATTCTCAGAGGAGAGTTTGAGATCTGTTATATCATTAGATATCAATAGATATTTCTGAGTACAGACTTTGAGCTCTTGTAAATCAATAGAGATTCTCAGAGGAGAGTTTGAGATCTGTTATATCATTAGATAGAAATAGATATTTCTGAGTACAGACTTTGAGCTCTTGTAGTGTATATCAATAGAGATTCTCAGAGGAGAGTTTGAGATCTGTTATATCATTAGATATCAATAGATATTTCTGAGTACAGACTTTGAGCTCTTGTAGTGTATATCAATAGAGATTCTCAGAGGAGAGTTTGAGATCTGTTATATCATTAGATATCAATAGATATTTCTGAGTACAGACTTTGAGCTCTTGTAAATCAATAGAGATTCTCAGAGGAGAGTTTGAGAACTGTTATATCATTAGATATCAATAGATATTTCTGAGTACAGACTTTGAGCTCTTGTATATCAATAGAGATTCTCAGAGGAGAGTTTAAGCTCTGGTGTCCAGACAGAAATAGAGAGCTCTGAATAGAGAGTTAATTCAGAGCTCCTTTATGTCCAAATGTAAAGGCTGGTGTGGAGAGCACAAACATATTTACCTGGAGAGCACACCTGTGTGCGTCACCCCTGTGTGTGTCATGCTGAAGACCGATGCTCTAGACATCCCATTGAACTCTCTGAGGAGTGGGATAAACAGACAGTAGAGATATCAGGCAAGTCTTGCTCTCTCTGAATATTCATGTAAAGCATATTACTAAAGCATCCTCTTAGTCACCTACAAAACATTACGAATAGTCAGTCCATGGTTATGACTAGTCAATGTAGTAGTATAAATGCAGAATTTAGTGTGACAATATTATATCATAGGTCAAGCATAGGCTGTTGGCCGCCTCTTGTAGGGTCGGTAGAGCTCTATTGTATTTCGTATTTGGCACTGTACAAATATAATGAAATTGAACTGACCAGAACTAAAACCGGATTGTTAATCCAGTTTGTCAGATTATCTAATCAGTTATATATGATATATGTATGAAAGTTTTTATAAGCATCAGTGAGTTTCAAGACAAAGAATAAGGACCCATTTTTAAAGTAAGCTTTGGCTAAAGGGAAATGCAAATGAAATGTTCTTCAAAGCCTGTTATAATTTTAAAGGGGCACTATGAGTTCCTGCATCGTTTCAGCACAAATTCACTATTGTCCAAGGCACTATAAATCCAAGGCATCTCTGCTTGATCCACTGCCTGCGTCCTGAATACACTGTAACTGCCAATGTCAGTGACTGGCTGGAACATAGAGTGTGAAATTGCGCTGAAACAAAGCAGAAATGGGGAGTACAGCTTTCACAATGTATGTTCCCAAACTTACATGAAAGTGACGTTCTCCACAGCTTTGACGTTTCCCATTGTTTTGTTGTATATAGAGGTCATCTGAGGAGGAGGACAAACACTTGATTAGCAAAGAAGATGCAGATTAGCAGAAATATTCATGAAGCAGACAGGAAGTAGGGCCTTTATTTAGAACCAGGAATATTGTAGACAGAAAGTTGGGCCTTGTCCGTTTCCCAAAAGCATAGTTGCTAACTAAGATAGCAATTGCAATTTCCTATTGCCAACTAACTAAGTTGCTAACTGGTTATCAACTATGCTTTTGGGAATCTGATGCCAGATCTGTCCCACTGATGGTGTGTTTGTTGTTCATTTACTATCACTTACTTACCTCTGCTATAAATGTCTGAGAAAACTCTTGGTATTCTGATGAACATTTATCTGCATATGCAGCCTTGAAAGGGACTTTAACTTGTACTGCAGCATTAATGGTCCGGTTCAACATCTCTGAAAAGCAACAGGTGACAACCAATAAGATTAATTTTCCCTGACATTAATAAAGGCCTGATCCTAATAAAGACCTAAAGAGTCTTCAGTGGATATGAAGTCTGCACCAACCTGGAGAAATGATACTGCTAATCACTGCACATGTGCAGCCACTGTAGAGGGAGGACACAGACAGCATCTCCCATCATGCTTTGGAGTTCCTCCATTCTCACACACAATGGAGTCCTTGGTGGTAGCTGGACTTGTGGTAGCTGGAGTTGGTTGGACAGTTGCATCTGAAACAGTTGGTTGGACAGTTGCATCTGAAACAGTTGGTTGGACTGTCGCATCTGACGCAGTTGGTTGGACTGTCACATCTGAAATAGTTGGTTGGACAGTTGCATCTGTGGCAGTTGGTTGGACAGTTGCATCTGTGGCAGTTGGTTGGACAGTTGCATCTGAAACAGTCGGTTGGACAGTCACGTCTGAAGAAGTTGGTTGGGCAGTCCCATCTGTAGCAGTTGGTTGGACAGTCGTGTCTGTAACAGTTGGTTGAACAGTTGCATCTGAAACAGTTGGTTGGACAGTCACATCAGATGCAGTTGGTTGGAAAGTTGCATCTGAAACAGTTGGTTGGACAGTTGCATCTGAAACAGTTGGTTGGACTGTCGCATCTGATGCAGGTGGTTGGACAGTCGTGTCTGTAACAGTTGGTTGAACAGTTGCATCTGAAACAGTTGGTTGGACAGTCAAATCTGATGCAGTTGGTTGAACTGTCGCATCTGTTGCAGTTGGTTGGACAGTCGCATCTGTTGCAGTTGGTTGGACAGTCGCATCTGTGCCAGTTGATTCAGGAGTTGTACCTGAAACAGTTGGTTGGACAGTCACATCTGAAACAGTTGGTTGGGAAGTTGCATCTGAAACTGTTGGTTGGGCTGTTGCATCTGAAACAGTTGGTTGGACAGTTGCATCTGATGCAGTTGGTTGAACTGTTGCATCTGTGGCAGTTGGTTGGACAGTCGCATCTGAAACGGTTGGTTGGACAGTTGCATCTGATGCAGTTGGTTGGACAGTCACATCTGACGCAGTTGGTTGGACAGTTGCATCTGTTGCAGTTGGTTGGACAGTTGCAACTGTTGCAGTTGGTTGGACAGTCGCATCTGTGGCAGTTGATTCAGGAGTTGTACCTGAAGCAGTTGGTTGGACAGTCACTTCTGACGCAGTTGGTTGGACAGTTACATCTGAAACAGTTGGTTGGACTGTCGCATCTGACGCAGTTGGTTGGACTGTTGCATCTGAAACAGTTGGTTGGACAGTCGCATCTGACGCAGTTGGTTGAACTGTCGTATCTGTTGCAGTTGGTTGGACAGTCGTATCTGTGGCAGTTGGTTGGACAGTCGCATCTGACGCAGTTGGTTGGACTGTCGCATCTGTTGCAGTTGGTTGAACTGTTGCATCTGTTGCAGTTGGTTGGACAGTCACATCTGTGGCAGTTGGTTGGACGGTTGCATCTGATGCAGTTGGTTGGACAGTCGCATCTGTTGCAGTTGGTTGAACTGTCGCATCTGTTGCAGTTGGTTGGACAGTCGCATCTGTGGCAGTTGATTCAGGAGTTATACCTGAAACAGTTGGTTGGACAGTCACATCTGAAACAGTTGGTTGGGAAGTTGCATCTGAAACAGTTGGTTGGACAGTCACATCTGACGCAGTTGGTTGGGCAGTTGCATCTGTGGCAGTTGGTTGTACTGTGACATCTGTGGCAGTTGGTTGGACTGTCGCATCTGAAACAGTTGGTTGGACAGTTGCAACTGTTGCAGTTGGTTGGACAGTCGCATCTGTGGCAGTTGATTCAGGAGTTGTACCTGAAGCAGTTGGTTGGACAGTCACTTCTGACGCAGTTGGTTGGACAGTTACATCTGAAACAGTTGGTTGGACAGTCACATCTGAAACAGTTGGTTGGACAGTCGCATCTGTGGCAGTTGATTCAGGAGTTGTACCTGAAACAGTTGGTTGGACAGTCACATCTGACGCAGTAGGTTGGACAGTTGCATCTGAAACAGTTGGTTGGACTGTCGCATCTGACGCAGTTGGTTGGACTGTTGCATCTGAAACAGTTGGTTGGACAGTCGCATCTGACGCAGTTGGTTGAACTGTCGTATCTGTTGCAGTTGGTTGGACAGTCGTATCTGTGGCAGTTGGTTGGACAGTCGCATCTGACGCAGTTTGTTGGACTGTCGCATCTGTTGCAGTTGGTTGAACTGTTGCATCTGTTGCAGTTGGTTGGACAGTCACATCTGTGGCAGTTGGTTGGACGGTTGCATCTGATGCAGTTGGTTGGACAGTCGCATCTGTTGCAGTTGGTTGAACTGTCGCATCTGTTGCAGTTGGTTGGACAGTCGCATCTGTGGCAGTTGATTCAGGAGTTGTACCTGAAACAGTTGGTTGGACAGTCACATCTGACGCAGTAGGTTGGACAGTTGCATCTGAAACAGTTGGTTGGACTGTCGCATCTGACGCAGTTGGTTGGACTGTTGCATCTGAAACAGTTGGTTGGACAGTCGCATCTGACGCAGTTGGTTGAACTGTCGTATCTGTTGCAGTTGGTTGGACAGTCGTATCTGTGGCAGTTGGTTGGACAGTCGCATCTGACGCAGTTGGTTGGACTGTCGCATCTGTTGCAGTTGGTTGAACTGTTGCATCTGTTGCAGTTGGTTGGACAGTCACATCTGTGGCAGTTGGTTGGACGGTTGCATCTGATGCAGTTGGTTGGACAGTCACATCTGTTGCAGTTGGTTGAACTGTCGCATCTGTTGCAGTTGGTTGGACAGTCGCATCTGTGGCAGTTGATTCAGGAGTTGTACCTGAAACAGTTGGTTGGACAGTCACATCTGACGCAGTAGGTTGGACAGTTGCATCTGAAACAGTTGGTTGGACTGTCGCATCTGACGCAGTTGGTTGGACTGTTGCATCTGAAACAGTTGGTTGGACAGTCGCATCTGACGCAGTTGGTTGAACTGTCGTATCTGTTGCAGTTGGTTGGACAGTCGTATCTGTGGCAGTTGGTTGGACAGTCGCATCTGACGCAGTTGGTTGGACTGTCGCATCTGTTGCAGTTGGTTGAACTGTTGCATCTGTTGCAGTTGGTTGGACAGTCACATCTGTGGCAGTTGGTTGGACGGTTGCATCTGATGCAGTTGGTTGGACAGTCGCATCTGGTGCAGTTGGTTGAACTGTCGCATCTGTTGCAGTTGGTTGGACAGTCGCATCTGTGGCAGTTGATTCAGGAGTTGTACCTGAAACAGTTGGTTGGACAGTCACATCTGAAACAGTTGGTTGGACAGTTGCATCTGAAACAGTTGGTTGGGAAGTTGCATCTGACGCAGTTGTTAGTACTGTGACATCTGTGGCAGTTGGTTGGACTGTCGCATCTGAAACAGTTGGTTGGACAGTCGCATCTGACGCAGTCGGTTGGACAGTCGCATCTGTTGCAGTTGGTTGGATAGTTGCACCTGTAACAGTTGGTTGGATAGTTGCATCTGAAACAGTTGGTTGGATAGTTGCATCTGAAACAGTTGGTTGGAAAGTTGCATCTGAGGCAGTCGGTTGGACAGTCACATCTGTTGCAGTTGGTTGGACAGTCGCATCTGTGGCAGTTGGTTGGACAGTCGCATCTGTGGCAGTTGGTTGGACAGTTGCATCTGAAACAGTTGGTTGGACAGTTGCATCTGTTGCAGTTGGTTGAACTGTTGCATCTGTTGCAGTTGGTTCGACAGTAGCATCTGTGGCAGTTGGTTTAGCAGTCGCATCTGAAACAGTTGGTTGGACAGTTGCATCTGATGCAGTTGGTTGGACAGTCACATCTGAAACTGTTGGTTGGGATGTTGCATCTGTGGCAGTTGGTTGGACCGTCGCATCTGTGGCAGTTGGTTGAACAGTCACATCTGACGCAGTTGGTTGAACCGTCGCATCTGTTGCAGTTGGTTGGACAGTCGCATCTGTGGCAGTTGGTTGGACCGTCGCATCTGTGGCAGTTGGTTGAACAGTCACATCTGACGCAGTTGGTTGAACCGTCGCATCTGTTGCAGTTGGTTGGACAGTCGCATCTGTGGCAGTTGGTTGGACAGTCGCATCTGAAACAGTTGGTTGGAATGTTGCATCTGAAACAGTTGGTTGGACAGTCGCATCTGACGCAGTTGGTTGGACAGTCGCATCTGTTGCAGTTGGTTGGACAGTCACATCTGACGCAGTTGGTTGGACAGTCGCATCTGTGGCAGTTGGTTGGACAGTCGCATCTGTGGCAGTTGGTTGGACAGTTGCATCTGTGGCAGTTGGTTGGACAGTTGCATCTGAAACAGTTGGTGGGACAGTTGCATCTGTTGCAGTTGGTTGAACTGTTGCATCTGTTGCAGTTGGTTCGACAGTAGCATCTGTGGCAGTTGGTTTAGCAGTCGCATCTGAAACGGTTGGTTGGACAGTTGCATCTGATGCAGTTGGTTGGACAGTCACATCTGAAACTGTTGGTTGGGATGTTGCATCTGTGGCAGTTGGTTGGACCGTCGCATCTGTGGCAGTTGGTTGAACAGTCACATCTGACGCAGTTGGTTGAACCGTCGCATCTGTTGCAGTTGGTTGGACAGTCGCATCTGTGGCAGTTGGTTGGACAGTCGCATCTGAAACAGTTGGTTGGACACTTGCATCTGAAACAGTTGGTTGGACAGTCGCATCTGTGGCAGTTGGTTGGACAGTCGCATCTGAAACAGTTGGTTGGACAGTTGCATCTGAAACAGTTGGTTGGACAGTCACATCTGTTGCAGTTGGTTGGACAGTCGCATCTGTTGCAGTTGGTTGGACAGTTGCCTCTGAAACTGTTGGTTGGGCTGTTGCATCTGTGGCAGTTGGTTGGACAGTTGAATCTGTGACAGTTGGTTGGACAGTCGCATCTGAAACAGTTGGTTGGACAGTCGCATCTGAAATGGTTGGTTGGACAGTTGCATCTGAAGATGTTGTTTGAACTGTCACACCTGAAGATGTTGGTTGGATAGTCACATCTGAAGATGTTAGTTGGGCAGTTGCATCTGTGGCAGTTGGTTGGATAGTTGCATCTGTGGCAGTTGGTTGAGCAGTTGCATCTGTTGCAGTTGGTTGGATAGTTGCATCTGTGGCAGTTGGTTGGACAGTCGCATCCAAAGAAGTTGGTTGGACAGTTGCATCTGTGGCAGTTGGTTGGACAGTCACTTTTGAAGAAGTTGGTTGGGCAGTTGCATCTAAAGAAGTTTGTTGGACAGTTGCATCTGATACAGTTGGTTGGACTGTTGCATCTGAAGAAGTTGGCAAGGCAGTTGGATCTAAAGTAGTTGACTGGACAGTCACATCTGAAGATGTTGGTTGAACTGTCGCATCTGATACAGTTGGCAAAGCAGTTGAAGACGTTGGAAGGACAGTTGCATCTGTAGCAGTTGGTTGGACTGACGCATCTGAAACAGTTGGTTGGACAGTCGCTTCCGAAGATGTTGGTTGGACAGTTATATCTGAAGATGTTGGCAGGCCAGTTGCATCTGTAACAGTTGGTTGGACAGTCCCTTCCGAAGATGTTGGTTGGACAGTTATATCTGAAGATGTTGGACGGACAGTTGATTGGTCAGTAGTGTCTGCTGAAGTAGGTATCAGAGCAGTTGATTGGTCAGTAGTGTCTGCTGAAGTAGGTATCAGAGCAGTTGATGGATTTGAATCTAGAGTAGTTCCCGGGTCAGCAGGCTTGGTGACTTCTTCAGCTGTTGTGGTTGGACCTTCTGAAGGGGTTCCAGAATTTGTTGTTGTTTCCTTTGTTGCAATTGCTGTGACACCTGCAGAAAGACAACATTTGTAAGAAGTGGTGCAATTCTTGTTGCCCTACAGCAGTCCAAGGAACTTTTATAAAAGTTATAAAATTATATTTATAATGTGTAATAGGTCTCTCCATCTTTTTTAGTACATTTGTTCCTCTTTGTGTCATCTCCATAAGTTACGTTTATTTCCAAATGAAATTCAGGGAGATAATTATGTATGACTTGCAGACATCCATAAACATTATTCTAGACTCCAGGAGTCACCTGAAAAAACTGAGGAGACTTTGATGTCTGATACCTGTCCAGTGTCTGATGTCTAATGCTTGTCTAATGTCTGATAATTGCCCATATTTGTTAACTTATTCTCACTTGTTTGAGTTTTTTTTTGCATGTATTGCATGTATTTTGTATTTAACTTCCTAAAACAATGACCACTAATTCCTAATAAAAATGTATTGTGTAGTGATGTCTGATGTTGTGGAGGTGAAAAGTTAGCAACAGTTCATCATGGTGTTGTGTACTTAGCAGTGATGTTGTGTACTCAGTTGGTATGTGTACTCAGCAGTGGCTCATACTCTATAAGTTAAAAACAGTTGATGGTGGTGTTGTGTACTTAGTTGGTGTTGTGTACTTAGTTGGTATGTGTACTCAGCAGTGGCTCATACTCTATAAGTTAGTAACAGTTGAAGGTGGTGTTGTGTACTTAGTTGATATGTGTACTAAGTGGTGGTGTTGTGTATTTAGTTGGTGTTGTGTACTTAGTTGGTGTTGTGTACTAAGTGTGGCTCATACTCTATAAGTTAATAACAGTTGATGGTGGTGTTGTGTACTTAGTTGATATGTGTACTAAGTGGTGGTGTTGTGTACTTAGTTGGTGTTGTGTACTTAGTTGGTATGTGTACTCAGCAGTGGCTCATACTCTATAAGTTAGTAACAGTTGAAGGTGGTGTTGTGTACTTAGTTGATATGTGTACTAAGTGGTGGTGTTGTGTACTTAGTTGGTGTTGTGTACTTAAGTGGTGTTGTGTACTTAAACCAGGGCAGCCAGGTTCCAGCCCAAAGACATTCCTCAGTACCTCCCCATCTCTCTCCCTCCTAGTCACTTCCTGTCATATCTCTAGTGCCCTGCCTTGTTTACATAAGAGTGATAACAGTGATAATCAATGTTTGTATTGATAACATTTCACCTGCTCCATCACTACGACATATTTCTGACGCAATGCACATTTTATAAACCCAATCCACAGATGGTACGTCAACACTTACATATTTTTCACCAGATATGCTGTGTTGTGATGTGAAAGTTAGGCAACTATTTACGTGCAGTACAGTACACACCCCAGTGCCATCAACACACACACACACACACACACACACACACACACACACACACACTTACTTGCAGGCTTGTTTAACTTGCAGATGTGGGAATACCTAACCTGACCTCTTAGAGCATTTAGAGGCCCGTGCTAGATAGCTGTTGAGCAGATAAATTCACACACACACACACATTTACTTCTCTAAGAGTATTTAGAAGCCTGTGCTAGATAACTCTGCTGTTGAGCAGATAAATACTGTAGGAATAACTACTAATAGCTCTTGAAACTGATAGAGCTGATAGCTAGCGCACTGATAGCTCTATCAACACTCTCCCAGCACCAGGGGTGTAGGGCGCCAGTCTGTATACTGTAATTGTCCAGCACCAGAGGTGTAGGATGCTAGTCTGTATGAATATCATCCACATTTAACTTGCAGTTCAGCTAGTCTTATGCCTTGAATTTCACCACTTTAAATGAAGCTATCCATTAAACTGCTGAATGGTCCTTATTGGCCTAAACAGCGTCTTCTAGGCAGCGCTGCCTCATGGCACTGCACTACCACTGTAGGTTAGGGTGAAGGTTAAGGGGGTAAGGGTAGTCCCCTGCAGACAGTGCTGCCTAGTAGGTGCCGTTGAAATACCATCAATCTCCTCAGGGTATGGAGAGTGCCTTAACACACAGCATTATCCCCTGATGTGGGAACTCTACTGCCATAGAGTCTAGTACTCTCATCTGAACACACAATCAGAGCATTGCCTACATTCCACTGCTCTTTGTGCTTTAACATATACACGCGACAAACTCATTTACAAATTTTTTTGATTCTTGAACATAACTCCATGCCCTTAAAGACACATGGATCTGACAAGCAGTACTGCTTTACACTATTGGTGGCAAAATTAACACTTCAATTCAAGTGCTATAAATTAGCTCGGATTAAAAAAATGGCATTTATCTCGCCCCTTTGGATTTACATATAAGGGCAATTCCACGAAAAAGTAAACCTCACCTTAAAACTTTAAGTCTCACCTACATGGACATACAAATTCTTTCAGAAAACTTCCAAAACAAAAAAGTATTGTCTCGATGTAAATATTCAACTGAGCAAGTTTCGAAAGGATATCTGTTTGTTAAAATTTTTACCCTATTCAGCTATAATGTAAGTCTATGGAGGGGCTTATAATGGGCATAAGTGGGTGATAACACACACAAAGCTGCAATGCTATCAGTTATTTTTCATTGTTATATTACTATTTCTCTTGTTACAGGTTAAAATCCACCGTTCACAATTGTTTTGTATCGTTTTGGAGGGTTTTTCCAGACGTCACGTCCATAACGTCACATCCATAACGCCATGTCTCCCAATGAAAACCAACTTTTTTTACATTTACATTTGAAATTAAGTCTTTCTCTGTCTTTACTGAGGTGTCCTGTTTGGTATGAATGTAGTAATATTTACATTTCTCTAGAAATTTCACACACTTCACAGCAAAAACTACGCTCTCTCAAAAGTTTGTCCGTTTTTCGTCACGTCCATAACGCAAATTGAAAGGCTCATATTCTTATGATGCAAATCATGATATTAATTTTTTCTGTTTGCCTGTATTCAGCCATGGAGTTTGCAGAAGAATATGAAAAAAAATTGTGAAATACTGCTACGTTTGCGGAGGTTATCTGGCCTTTTCTTCATCAATAATGCACGAAAATGTCACGTCCATAACGCTGGAATTGCCCATAAATATAAAAACAATTAATCTGAGTTGTTGCAGTTCTGCTCAAGAAAGTTAGATGACCTCTTTAAAGAGAGGAAGTTTCCCAAATTTGTGGATATATGGTGGAAAGTGAAAAACAAAACAGTATTTTCCCCTCTGAAGCCACGAACAGACCCCTGACACATTCTCTCTGTTGAGATTAACAGACATCACCCTGACACATTCTCTCTGTTGAGATTAACAGACATCACCCTGACACATTCTCTCTTTTGAAAGGTTTTCCTTAGATTAAATTTGATTATGGTTACAGACTTGACTGAATACAGAAGTCTCTGCTTAATCTTAGTCATATTCCAATATAGCTAGATTAAAGATGAATCTGTTTTCTTATCTGTAGAGTGTGAGACTGAGAATGAGTCCCTTAATCCTCATCCAGTATCACCAGATTAATAATTAGGAGATTGGCGGCGCCGTGGCTCAGTGGGCTAGAGCTTCACACCATTACTCCGGGGACCCGGATTCGAGTCCGACCCGAGGTCATTTCCCGATCCCACCCCATCTCTCTCTCCCACTTGCTTCCTGCCCATCTCTATACTGTCCTATCTGATTAAAGGCAAAAAGCCCCAAAAAATATCTTTAAAAAATAATAATAATAATAATTAGGAGATTAACGTTACAGGTGTGGGATTATCTAGGCATCCATGGTCTTACCTGTATAGACTGTGAGACTGAGGATGAGATTAACGTTACAGGTGTGGGATTATTTAGGCATCCATGGTCTTACCTGTATAGACTGTGAGACTGAGGATGAGATTAACGTTACAGGTGTGGGATTATTTAGGCATCCAAGGTCTTACCTGTATAGACTGTGAGACTGAGGATGAGGCTCAGAAAGCAGATGTATTTCCCTGTAATTGCCATCTGTTAAAAACAAAATCTCTCTCTCTCTCTCTCTCTCTCTCTCTGTCTCTCTGTGTCTCTCTCTCTCTCTCTGTCTCTCTGTGTCTCTCTCTCTCTCTCTCTGACTCAGGAACACACAGGTGATGCAGGACGCCCTCACACTCAGACTGCCGACTCAGAGTGGACGCAGAGAGTTGGGATTACACACTGATATTCCCAGCTGCTGCTGCTGCACCTTATCCATTCCAGCATCACCCATCCTGCCCCCCACCCAGCACAGATAAGCATTATGCCTCTCGTGTGGAAACAACGCTACACCCATAGGCCAATAAAATCTAGTCATTCGTTACGTAAACAACACAAATCAGAGACAGACAGAAAGTCTGAGGGATGGGGATCGGCAACGATTGTGACATCTTTTCCCAACCCTATGTTTCGTGTGTGTGTGTGTGTGTGTGTGTGTGTGTGTGTGTGTGTGTGTGTGTGTGTGTGTGTGTGTGTGTAACAGAAAGTCTGAGGGATGGGGATCGGCAATGATTTATGACATCTTATCCCAACCCTATGTTTCGTGTGTGTGTGTGTGTGTGTGTGTGTGTGTAACCAACACTGTGTTTCATGTGTGTGTGGCATCATGGTTGTCATAAGACGGTATCCATGTATTCATAAATATCATACTTGATTAGCGTTGCCTAGGAACAAGAAATAACAATTGACATACAAAGAATTCAAATGCCTCCTCACGTCTCAAAAATCCTCAAAAGTTCACTTTGCGATTCATTTAGAGAAATATAATGCTATCATTTTGATAGACGTGATTATTATGTCCATGGCCGATCAGATAGTTTGGGCTTGATTTGTTTTTACTTCATGATAACATTCATATGGCAATTTGATAGAGATTACTTGGAAGTTGCATTTTGAAGATGGATTTAGAGGGTTTTACACTGAACTCTTGATACAGTATTCATATTTATATACAGTATAGTGTATGAATATCTCAATCCGATTGGTTGGCCAGGGAATAGAGTTTGGATCTATCTCAGGGTAATTTCTAGATCTTTCCCTGTCTCCCTCACACACTCAGTTCCTGCCACTGTCTAATGTCCTCTCTGGACAAAGCCAGAAAAGCACATACCGGTATGTATATGTATTATGTATAATATACAGTGTACACACACACACACACACACACACACACACACACACACACAACACACACAACACACACACAAACACACACACAGAGTCTCTGATTTGTGTCGTTTACGTAACGAATGACTAGATTTTATTGGCCTATGGGTGTAGCGTTGTTTCCATACGAGAGGCATAATGCTTATCTGTGCTGGGTGGGGGGCAGGATGGGTGATGCTGGAATGGATAAGGTGCAGCAGCAGCAGCTGGGAATATCAGTGTGTAATCCCAACTCTCTGCGTCCAGTCTGAGTCGGCAGTCTGAGTGTGAGGGCGTCCTGCATCACCTGTGTGTTTCTGGTCCAGTGTGTGTGTGTGAGTCTGAGTGTGAGGGCGTCCTGCATCACCTGTGTGTTTCTGGTCCAGTGTGTGTGTGTGTGTGTGTGTGTGTGTGTGTGTGTGTGTGTGTGTGTGTGTGTGTGTGTGTGTGTGTGTGTGTGTGTGTGTGTGATAGAGAGAGAGATGACAGCTACAGGGAAATATGTCTGCTGTCTGGGCTTCATCATCATCAATCTCACTCTCTACAGGTAAGACCATGGATGCCTAATTTCTACTTTTGTGTTCAAGAAAGCTAATAATAATAATAACATTATAAATGATACAATTATAAATGATAAAATGGTTATGTTAGTCCACATAAATGTAAGTCATAGGACTAACGTGTAAAGTCGAGGTCTGGTTACCTCGCCGTCCTCTTCTCTTCTCTTCTCTTGAGATGGGATCAATGGCCGTAGGCTACAGTACATCAAAATGCCTCTGTTTATAGTTTCTTGATTTTGGCATTGGGTCTTACACCAAGTGATCCAGATTTGGTAATGCAATGTCTTTCTATGTGTAATGCAGGATCACTTTTGGACAACCATTCCTGATCACAGATAACAAAATATAGGCTTTACAAGTCTCAATCATTTTTATGTGTTTTGAGTTTTTTGAAAACTGGGCTCTGGACTGATTTCAGTCTGTACCTACAGTAGTCTCACGGTGCGGCCATTCCCCACCGCCTGTGGAGATACAGTATATCCCATGTCCATATTATCCAGTCTATTATCTGCATAGACAGTCCTATAAGTGTAACCAGCCCTTCTGTCCCCTTTGGAGATGTATCCCATGTCCATACATGTATGTCCAGTCTATTATCTGCATAGACAGTCCTATAAGTGTAACCAGCCCTTCTGTCCCCTTTGGAGATGTATCTCATGTCCAGTCCGTAATCTGCACAGACAGTCCTATAAGTGTAACCAGCCCTTCTGTCCCCTTTGGAGATGTATCCATGTCCATACATGTATGTCCAGTCTATTATCTGCATAGACAGTCCTATAAGTGTAACCAGCCCTTCTGTCCCCTGTGGAGATGTATCTCATGTCCAGTCCGTAATCTGCACAGACAGTCCTATAACTGTAACCAGCCCTTCTGTCCCCTTTGGAGATGTATCTCATGTCCATATATCCAGTTTATTATCTGCACAGACAGTCCTATAAGTGTAACCAGCCCTTCTGTCCCCTTTGGAGATATATCCCATGTCCAGTCCGTAATCTGCACAGACAGTCCTATAAGTGTAACCAGCCCTTCTGTCCCCTGTGGAGATATATCCCATGTCCATATGTCCAGTTTATTATCTGCACAGACAGTCCTATAAGTGTACCCAGCCCTTCTGTCCCCTTTGGAGATATATCCCATGTCCAGTTTATTATCTGCACAGACAGTCCTATAAGTGTAACCAGCCCTTCTGTCCCCTGTGGAGATGTATCTCATGTCCAGTTTATTATCTGCACAGACAGTCCTATAAGTGTAACCAGCCCTTCTGTCCCCTTTGGAGATGTATCTCATGTCCAGTTTATTATCTGCACAGACAGTCCTATAAGTGTACCCAGTCCCTTCTGTCCCCTTTGGAGATATATCCCATGTCCATATGTCCAGTTTATTATCTGCACAGACAGTCCTATAAGTGTACCCAGTCCCTTCTGTCCCCTTTGGAGATATATCCCATGTCCAGTTTATTATCTGCACAGACAGTCCTATAAGTGTAACCAGCCCTTCTGTCCCCTGTGGAGATATATCCCATGTCCAGTTTATTATCTGCACAGACAGTCCTATAAGTGTACCCAGTCCCTTCTGTCCCCTTTGGAGATATATCCCATGTCCATATGTCCAGTTTATTATCTGCACAGACAGTCCTATAAGTGTAACCAGCCCTTCTGTCCCCTGTGGAGATATATCCCATGTCCATATGTCCAGTTTATTATCTGCACAGACAGTCCTATAAGTGTACCCAGCCCTTCTGTCCCCTGTGGAGATATATCCCATGTCCACATGTCCAGTTTATTATCTGCACAGACAGTCCTATAAGTGTAATCAGCCCTTCTGTCCCCTGTGGAGATATATCCCATGTCCAGTTTATTATCTGCACAGACAGTCCTATAAGTGTACCCAGCCCTTCTGTCCCCTGTGGAGATATATCCCATGTCCATATGTCCAGTTTATTATCTGCACAGACAGTCCTATAAGTGTACCCAGCCCTTCTGTCCCCTTTGGAGATATATCTCATGTCCACATGTCCAGTCCGTTATCTGCACAGACAGTCCTATAAGTGTAACCAGCCCTTCTGTCTCCCATCTTGCCTATCAGCATCTTCCATCCTGCTGTCGTGTGTTGGACCAACTCAGGGGATTTCTTACATAGCCACGCCTTAGAGCTGGCCCAGCCCCCCCAACCCCACCCCCTCTCAGCCTTGTATGGGAGACTCAACCCCCTATTGGTCCTGTAGGGTAGACCCATAGGGGTAGACCCCACCCCGTCTCAACTTTGTCTGGTAGAGCCCAGCCCCTCAACCCCACCCCCTCTCAGCCTTGTATGGGAGACTCAACCCCCTATTGGTCCTGTAGGGTAGACCCCACCCCCTCTCAACTTTGTCTGGTAGAGCCCAGCCCCTACCCCCCCTCTCAGACCTTGTATGGGTAGACCCAGCCCCTATTGTCCTGTAGGGCAGACCCCAGCCCCTCTCAGCCTTGTATGATAGACCCCAGCCCCTATTGGTCTTGTATGGTAGACTCCACCCCTATCATTCCTTTATGATAGAGCCCAGCCCCTATTTATCCTGCACAGTAGACCCCACCCCTTATTGGTCTTGTGTGGTAGACTCCACCCCCTATCGGTCTTATTGGTCTTGTATGGTAGAGACCAGCCCCTATTGGTCCTTTATGATAGACCCCAGCCCCTATTGGTCATGTATGATAGACCCCAGCCCCTATTGGTCCTTTATGATAGACCCCAGCCCCTATTGGTC
>JAODXP020000024.1:396254-428754 GCA_027497455.2 Sardinella longiceps | reverse complement strand
ACACTAACACATCTCTGAAATTTTCATATGTGCCTGATATAAAGGTGGTCTTTCTGAGAAAAAAATGGAAGCATTCTAACAAATCCCTTTTGGTCTCCAGTGGTCCCAAAGTAGCCAAAAAACACCCTTTTCAGCTTGGAGGCCATGTTTGAGCCTCTGGCACCTGCTCATCGTTGCTTGCAAACATTTTTTACTTTCAGTACTTGAAGAACCAAGGTAAAACTACAATTTCGGAAAGTTTCGCTACAAAATATTGAAAACCGAAAGAGATGTGGAATTTTGAAATGTAAAGATTTGATGCTCGAGGACAAGCATTTACGTTATTCTATAACAGTCCATGTTTTGCATAAAACAGGCTAAATTTCAACTAGAAATCATTGTTGGGATCATATCTAGGCATGGTGAAAATTACAGGCTTATCCATTGAAATTCCTTTAATTGGTGAAGCTTAATATAGAGAGATGCAAATAGGCTCATTTGCCTTTAAAAGGTATATTTCAAGAATTTATTGAAGGAAAACGGTTTGGGGTAGAGCTTTGATATTTGGCAAGGTTACATTTCTCAGAGAGGAGCATAAATGTGATTTTTTTCAATGAAATCCATGACATGAACTGGGAGGCCTTAGGTGAGTTGGCGTGGAATGACCCACATGTGAGCACCTAAAATGTGTTATAATGTGTGTGTGTGTGTGTGTGTGTGTCTGTGTGTGTGTGTGTGTGTGTGTGTGTGTGTGTGTGTGTGTGTGTGTGTGTGTGTGTGTGTGTGTGTGTACTCACTAGCAGGTAGGTCCCAGTTTCAGCACCACCTCACATGTGCCTCCATTGTGGCACCTCTTGGTGTTATTATGGTTCTCCTCACAGCGAGACACACATGTCAGTGCCCCACCCACATCAGCAGGGGCGAAGAACTGGGCAAAGTCAGGACCCATTGTATCCTCACAGAAAGCTGCATGGAGAGACAGACAGACAGACAGTGAGCAAACACACACACACACACACACACACACACACACACACACACACACACACACACACACACATACACACGCCCAACACTAAAACACTTGTTGTATTACTCACCCGTTTGATTAAAATCAACTTTCTCTGGCGGGGCGACAGCTGCAACTTCAAATTCTGGACAGTCTGAAAATCAAATCACACCACTTTTAAACTTTTTGAACTCAAAAATACAAATGTTGCAGATCTGAACTTGTGTGTCTGCTATTGTGTCTTTGTAGTGTGAATCACCTTCATTGTCAGGGCTTGGAGTCTTGCAAGTTTCTACAGCTTTAAGAGCCTTTTCAACTTCTGCAAAAGTGTCATTGAAGACGTTCTCAGATTCTGCAGTGTTGGGAACCTCCACGACGATATCGTGCTCAGCATTGACGCTGGACAAAGGAAAACATGTTAGGAGAGGTGAGTAGGAATGATATAAGAGTATTCTGTTGAGATGTAAAACTAGTGGGCAAACTCTTAGGCTTTTATAAACAAGATGATAAATGTTAAGTAGTGCTGGCTAAAATTAACTGATTAATCACGTGATTAATCCAAAAAATTTAACTCGGATTAAAAAAATTAACTCAGATTAATCCTGATGGATATGGTTCCACTTTCATGGCAAGAATTATGTTAAATTTCAGATAGAAAATGGAACGGTTATCAAGTCAAACTATACAAAGATTATGGCCTAGCTCCTGACTGGCCAACAACATGTTTGGGGAATCCTTCGGGGTAGGGGACAGGTGTGAATTGCCCCATTTGATACGAACAAAGCCATCTATTCAGTATCAGGGCCTTTACAGGGCAAAATAAGGATCCAATATACCCTAGCATTCAAATTCTTACGGGAGGAAATGACTTGCGATTAAAAGTGATTAATCACGATTAATCTTTGAAAAAATTTGTGATTAATCAGATTAATTTTTTTAATCGTTTGACAGCACTAATGTTAAGTAAACTTTTAGGCTTTAATAAGCTAGATTATGAATGGAACAAGTGAGACAGTGTCACGTTTTTTTCTTTTGACACGCTGTTGGCATTTTGTAATTGCTTTTAATGCATGATGGCAGCAGGGGGCGCTAAGAGAACCTCCATTCACCCTGTAAACAGCCATTTAACCATCAATGTCACTTAGGAACTACATAAACAGCCATTTAAGCAGCAATGTCACTTAGGAACTACATAAACAGCCATTTAACCAGCAATGTCACTTAGGAACTACATAAACAGCCATTTAACCAGCAATGTCACTTAGGAACTACATAAACAGCCATTTAAGCAGCAATGTCACTTAGGAACTACATAAACAGCATTTAACCAGCAATGTCACTTAGGAACTACATAAACAGCCATTTAACCAGCAATGTCACTGATTCCAATGAGTTCTATAAAGAATAGAAAACGTTGAAATTGTGCCTAAATGTTGCAAGTGGGGGCTTTAACCAGCAATGTCACTTAGAAACCCAGCTAACAACCATTTAACTACATACGTAACTCCAGGTAAGGGAGTGAATAATCCATTTAAAGGTGTACATCATAAAAAGGTGGAGTATTCCTTTAACCAGCAATGCCACTTAGGGACCCAGTAAACAGCCATTTAACCAGCAATGTCAGTTAGGAGCTGCAACATGCTGCTAAAACAGCACACAATCTTGCCCAGTATCCCTTTAAAGAGGAACTGAAATTAAAAGGCAAGTGTCCCTTTAAGGAATAATACAACAGATCCCAGAGCTGGTGATCAAGGAAAGTCAGGCTCACTGGCCTAATTTAATTTAATTTAATTTAATATTAATTTTAGAGTCCATCAGAGGGAAGACATAAGCGACTAAAAGAAGTATACAGTATACAGTCAGGCTCTTGAAGATACCTGGGATGCATTCATTAACAATTATCTTTCTCAGTCTTTCTCAGTCCCTACCAAAATCCCACACATACATTAAAATAAAAAACAAACAAAAACAAAATACAATAAACTCCACATTTATAAGTTACATGTAATAGTATGCAGTCCCTTAAAGATGTTTCTGAGTTCCTGTTTGTAAAATGCTTTTGGGAAAGGAAGACATGGATGTGTTTACCTGGACTCCTCAGGGGGCGCATTGAAGACCGATCTTCTGGAAGCAGCATTCGCCCTCCTAGGAGTGGGGGAGAGGAACAGAATCATCAGACCCGTGTCGAGGCTTATTTCATGAAATAAAACTATTCTGATTCTGAAAACTGATTCTAATTAGTGACCTGGCGGGGACGAGCATCTTGACTGCTGAGTAAATTGTCTGACAAGGAATATATGTGTGTAGTTTTACATACAGTAGGTCTGCAAAACAGCAGTCAGACCTTACTTCAAACTCACTTAAGAATGATGTTTGCCACAGCTTTGAAGTTTTTCACCTTCTTCCTATAAATGGGGTCCATCTGAGGGAGAGAAAACATATAGTTAACAGAGAGGAATCAACTGCTGAAATATCCACATCAGTACAGAGGAAAATATCCACATTAGTACAGAGGAACCCAACTGCTGAAATATCCACAAAAGCAAAAGAGGAAGCAAGAAGCGGATCTTGGCCAGATGTGGTGCGATGTCAGGCCAGATCCTATGTCACTGTCACTCTGGTAATTACCTGTTCTTGTGAAGTTTGCTGTGAATTCCTGGTATTGTTGTGAACTTGTGTTTGTATATTCTTCCTTGAAGGTCTCTTTAATTTCTATAGCCGTACTCACTGTCCTGTTCAACTTGTCTGAAAAACAACACACAACAGTGAGCTACACGAACTGTCTCAGACAAAAATAAATGAACACTCTTCTTCTACTTCATGTGAAAAGAGCAGTGCACCCACCAGGAGTAATGATGTTGGATATGATTTCACACAGGCAGCCACTGAAGCGTGGAGGACAGAGACAACAGCTGCCATCATTGTTTGGGGTTCCTCCATTCTCACACTTGATTGGCTCTTTTGTTACTGCCGGAGTTGGTGTAGATGTGCTTGGATTGGTCGTTGGAGACGTTTCTGGAACTTGTGTTGGTATGGAAGTTGAGTCTGAAATAGTTGGTTGGACAGTCGCATCTGATATGGTTGGTTGCACAGTTGCATCTGATGCGGTTGGTTGGACAGTTGCATCTGTTGCAGTAGGTTGGACAGTTGCATCAGAAACAGTTGGTTGGACTGTCGCATCTGATGCAGTTGGTTCGACAGTTGCATCTGAAACGGTTGGTTGGACAGTTGCATCTGAAACGGTTGGTTGAACAGTCGCATCTGTGGCAGTTGGTTGCGCAGTTGCATCTGATGCAGTTGGTTGGACAGTTGCATCTGATGCAGTTGGTTGCGCAGTTGCATCTGATGCGGTTGGTTGTACAGTCGCATCTGAAACAGTTGGTTGGACAGTTGCATCTGAAACAGTTGGTTGGACAGTTGCGTCTGAAACAGTTGGTGGAACTGTCGCATCTGAAGCGGTTGGTTGAACAGTTGCATCTGAAACAGTTGGTTGGACAGTCGCATCTGATGCGGTTGGTTGTGCTGTCGCGTCTGAAACAGTTGGTTGGACAGTTGCATCTGATGCAGTTGGTTGGACAGTCGCATCTGAAACGGTTGGTTGGACAGTTGCATCTGAAGCAGTTGGTTGGGCCGTTGCTTCTGATGCAGTTGGTTCAACAGTGGCATGTGAAACGGTTGGTTGGGCAGTTGCATCTGAAGCAGTTGGTTGCGCAGTTGCGTCTGAAACCGTTGGTTGGACAGTTGCATCTGAAACGGTTGGTTGAACAGTCGCATCTGATGCAGTTGGTTGGACAGTCACATCTGATACAGTTGGTTGGACAGTTGCATCTGATGCAGTTGGTTGCGCAGTTGCATCTGATGCGGTTGGTTGTACAGTCGCATCTGAAACAGTTGGTTGGACAGTTGCATCTGAAACAGTTGGTTGGACAGTCGCATCTGATGCAGTTGGTTGGACAGTTGCGTCTGAAACAGTTGGTTGAACTGTCGCATCTGAAGCGGTTGGTTGAACAGTTGCATCTGAAACAGTTGGTTGGACAGTCGCATCTGATGCAGTTGGTTGTGCTGTCGCGTCTGAAACAGTTGGTTGGACAGTTGCATCTGATGCAGTTGGTTGCGCAGTTGCATCTGATGCGGTTGGTTGTACAGTCGCATCTGAAACAGTTGGTTGGACAGTTGCATCTGAAACAGTTGGTTGGACAGTCGCATCTGATGCAGTTGGTTGGACAGTTGCGTCTGAAACAGTTGGTTGAACTGTCGCATCTGAAGCGGTTGGTTGAACAGTTGCATCTGAAACAGTTGGTTGGACAGTCGCATCTGATGCGGTTGGTTGTGCTGTCGCGTCTGAAACAGTTGGTTGGACAGTTGCATCTGATGCAGTTGGTTGAACAGTCCCATCTGAAACGGTTGGTTGGACAGTTGCATCTGAAGCAGTTGGTTGGGCCGTCGCTTCTGATGCAGTTGGTTCAACAGTGGCATCTGAAACGGTTGGTTGGGCAGTTGCATCTGAAGCAGTTGGTTGCGCAGTTGCGACTGAAACTGTTGGTTGGACAGTTGCATCTGAAACGGTTGGTTGAACAGTCGCATCTGATGCAGTTGGTTGGACAGTCACATCTGATACAGTTGGTTGGACAGTTGCATCTGATGCAGTTGGTTGCGCAGTTGCATCTGATGCGGTTGGTTGTACAGTCGCATCTGAAACAGTTGGTTGGACAGTTGCGTCTGAAACAGTTGGTTGAACTGTCGCATCTGAAACGGTTGGTTGAACAGTTGCATCTGAAACAGTTGGTTGGACAGTTGCATCTGATGCAGTTGGTTGGACAGTCGCATCTGAAACGGTTGGTTGGACAGTTGCATCTGAAGCAGTTGGTTGGGCTGTCGCTTCTGATGCAGTTGGTTCAACAGTTGCATCTGAAATGGTTGGTTGGGCAGTTGCATCTGAAGCAGTTGGTTGCGCAGTCGCATCTGATGCAGTTGGTTGGACAGTTGCGTCTGAAACAGTTGGTTGGACTGTCGCATCTGAAGCGGTTGGTTGGACAGTCACATCTGAAGCGGTTGGTTGGACAGTCGCATCTGAAGCGGTTGGTTGTACTGTCACATCTGAAACAGTTGGTTGGACAGTTGCATCAGAAGAAGTTGGTTGGACAGTTGCGTCTGAAACTGTTGGTTGGACAGTTGCATCTGAAACGGTTGGTTGAACAGTCGCATCTGATGCAGTTGGTTGGACAGTCACATCTGATACAGTTGGTTGGACAGTCGCATCTGATGCGGTTGGTTGCGCAGTTGCATCTGATGCAGTTGGTTGCGCAGTTGCATCTGATGTGGTTGGTTGTGCTGTCGCGTCTGAAACAGTTGGTTGGATAGTTGCGTCTGTAACAGTTGGTTGAACAGTTGCATCTGAAACAGTTGGTTGGACAGTTGCATCTGAAACAGTTGGTTGGACAGTTGCATCTGAAACAGTTGGTTGTAAAGTTGCATCTGATGCGGTTGGTTGTACTGTCGCATCTGAAGCGGTTGGTTGGACAGTTGCGTCTGAAACAGTTGGTTGGACTGTCGCATCAGAAGAAGTTGGTTCGACAGTCGCATCTGAAGCGGTTGGTTGAACAGTTGCATCTGATGAGGTTGGTTGGACTGTCGCATCTGAAAGAGTTGGTTGGAAAGTCGCATCTGAAACGGTTGGTTGAACAGTTGCATCTGATGCGGTTTGTGAATCTGTGGTTGTTCCTTCTGATGTTGCTGCATTAGTAGTTGTAACTTCAGAGGTTTGTGAATCTGTGGTTGTTCCTTCTGATGTTGCTGCATTAGTAGTTGTAACTTCAGAGGTTTGTGAATCTGTGGTTGTTCCTTCTGATGTTGCTGCATTAGTAGTTGTAACTTCAGAGGTTTGTGAATCTGTGGTTGTTCCTTCTGATGTTGCTGCATTAGTAGTTGTAACTTCAGAGGTTTGTGAATCTGTGGTTGTCCCCTCTGAGGTTGCTGCATTAGTAGTTGTAACTTCAGAGGTTTGTGAATCTGTGGTTGTCCCCTCTGAGGTTGCTGCATTAGTAGTTGTAACTTCAGAGGTTGGTGAATCTGTGGTTGTCCCTTCTGTGGTTGCTGCAACTGAGGTTGTTACTTCAGAGGTTAGTGAATCGGTAGTCATTCCCTCTGAGGTTCCTGCAACTGAGGTTGTTCCGTCTGATGTTGCTGCAACTGTGGTTGTCGCCTCTGATGTAAATGAATCTGTAGTTGTCCCTTCTGAGGTTGCTGCAACTGTGCCAGTTGGTTGGACAGTTGCATCTGAAATGGTTGGTTGGACAGTTGTATCTGATACAGTTGGTTCACTTGAGTCTGTTGTGCTTGCCCTCTCAGTCACGGGTGGAGAGGAGGTTTGAGGTGAATCACTTGTAACTGGCATTGGTTCTTCAGAGGCTGCCACTGGAAAAGGAAATAATTGTGAGTGAAATGTATTAGTTTGACAGTGGGGTTGATGGTGTGCCATATGACAGCATGCTGAGTAAAACAATTGGTTACACTTTATTTGAAGGTACCGTCATAAGACTAACATGACACTGTCATTAACTATGACTCGACGTTGTCATGAATCTGTCATAAACTTTATACACCTGTCATGACATCTGTCATTAAGTGTCACCTGGTATTTGTCATGGTTAGGGTTAGGGTATGTCAGAAGTCATGACAGGTTTATAAAGTTTATGACAGATTCTTGACAACGTCATGTCATAGCTAATGACAGTGTCATATTAGTCTTATGACGGTACCTTCAAATAAAGTGTTACCAAACAATTTAATTTAATGTGGATTTAAAGAAGTGCTTGAATACAGAATAAATGCATGTGCAAGATGGGGAGACAGAGGCAGGGAGAGATAGAGAATGTGTGTATGTGTGGATGGGTGTGTGTGTGTGTGTGTGTGAGAGAGAGAGAAAGAGTATTGCTCACTCTTAGAATATTTGGTAACACTGTAGTTGATGGGTGACTACCCATATTTACCAAGACAAATTCCTTATTTTTCCTTTGAAAACCTTGGCGAAATAAACTTCTGATTTTGACTCCATCACACACCTATAACAGCTGCCATTGTTAATCCCATGGCCATATGCAGCCTTACATACATTTTTAAAACTCCATCCACACAACAATATAGACCATGTGCCAGCTTGTGATGTGAAAGTTAACAACAATATACATGCCACGCACCAGACATCTACACTGACACTGAAGTGCAGTGTCATCAACCCCCCCTCCCACACACACACACACACACACACCTTCAGGAAGTGCAATGTCTAGGGCTTTTAGTGTATGTTCAGTATGTGTGTATAGTTTAACACTGGGGATATCTGAGCTGATTGGGATCCTTTATAGCATCTACCAGTAAACCACTGATAAAGGGCTCTATCACTGATCAATATGTAAACCCTTTTAATCTATAGATCCTTATGTGATTATTTTATAGAACAGATAAATATCTTTCACACTGATAACTCAATGATAACAAACATTTCCACTACTACATTTCCTTCTACTACATTTCCTTCTACTACTACTACTACTACTACTACTGTTATATACTACTACTAAAAATTAGTGCTGTCAAACGATTAAAAAAATTAATCTGATTAATCACAAAATTTTTCAATGATTAATCATGATTAATCACTTTTAATCGCAACTCATTTCCTCCAGTAAGAATTTGGATTCTAGTCTATGTTGGATCCTTATTTTGCCCTGTAAAGGCCCTGACACTAAATAGTTGGCTTTGTTCTTCTCAAATGGGGCAATTCACACCTGTCCTCTACCCCCACTGATACCCCAAACATGTTGTTGGATAGTCAGGAGCTAGGCCACAATCTTTGTATAGTTTGACTTAATAGCCGAGCCAATTTCTATGAAATTGAACATAATACATGGCATCAAAGTGGAACCATATCCATCAGGATTAATCTGAGTTAATTTTTTTAATCTGAATTTTTAAATTTTTTGGATTAATCACGTGATTAATCAGTTAATTTTGCCAGCACTACTAAAAATACATAGAATAATTAAAAATAAATAAATGAAATAATTAAAAATAATTAAATAAATAATGCTACAACCACAACAACAAAGACTGGTATGGTTAATTCTGGTGTGCAAATTACATCTGAGGGAATAGGCTACTGTGTTGAATGCAGATTCATCCAAAAACATCTCTTGATCTCTTTGAAGCCACTGCTGAAGACCAACAGGCATCAGCTGATCACCTAGACACATTTACTGCACTGAGATCCAATTCACCCCATCACAGCTTCCAGGTCATAATCATCAGATTTACTAGGAGATGAACGTTACAGATTAACGTTACAGGTGTGGGATTATTTAGGCATCCATGGTCTTACCTGTATAGACTGTGAGACTGAGGATGAGGCTCAGAAAGCAGATGTATTTCCCTGTAGGTGCCATCTCTCTCTCTCACACACTCTCACACACACACACTGGACCAGGAACACACAGGTGATGCAGGACCTCACGCTCAGGCTGCCGACTCAGACTGGACGCAGAGAGAGTGGGGATTAAACATTGATCTGCACCTCAACCACTTGCAACATCACACATCCTGTCCCCAGGCAGGCGAGGACTAGAGGCAATAAAACAATAAAGAGATGCATGCCCTCGGCTTGCATGCTAATTGCATAATGCACACGCCACCATTTCGGCAGAACCACTTACTTTCCACCTCCTCAGTTTGACCTTTCACCAGTTCATCAGCCATGCTGTGAGTCTGAGGTTAAGGCATTTAGCTCCAGCCTAGCAGAAATGACTGAAACAGATCAGACTTTTGCATCTTTCCTATTACAAATGACTGAAACAGATCAGACTTTTGCATCTCTCCTATTACAAATGACTGAAACAGATCATTCCCCCAGTTACAAACCATTGAAATAGATCAGACTTCAGCATCATCTATTACTATTAGAAATAACATTTTGCTTAGAAGTGGTTAAAAATTCTGATATTTTTCCGATTTATAACTCAAAGTTGCAAAGTGTAGTAAGACCAACAGAAAAACGAAAAGTCGTAATATTTTAACGCTGATATGACAAGGAACTATACTGTCATTATGGCATGATAATCAAGGAACCTGGTGGCAATGTTTGATGGCTCTGTTCTGATAGCAGTGGATTCTATGTTCTGATAGAAGTGTGTTCTCTGTTCTGATAGCAGTGGATTCTATGTTCCGATAGAAGTGTGTTCTCTGTTCTGATAGCAGTGGATTCTATGTTCCGATAGAAGTGTGTTCTATGTTCTGATAGCAGTGGATTCTGAGTACTGATAGAAGTGTGTTCTATGTTCTGATAGCAGTGGATTCTGAGTACTGATAGAAGTGTGTTCTCTGTTCTGATAGAGGTGTGTTCTGTGGTAGCTGTGGGCTGTGCTAAGCTTAGTGTCCAAATGTGTTAAGCAGCTCCAGTTCCTTCTCCTCTGGATATTTCACCTTCCCAGTCCAAAGTCCAGAATGGAAAATGTGATTAACCCAGGAGTTCTAATTTTAGTCCGTTTTTTTATGATCCGTCCCCAAGCCCTCCCGGAAGAAGCTCAAAGTTTAGGTCAAAGGGAAGCCCCCTAAAGATGTGTGTTTGTGTGTGTGTGTGTGTGTGTGTGTGTGTGTGTGTGAGAGAGAGAGAGAGAGTGAGTGACTGCAAAGAGCTCAAGCACACGCCCCACACACACACACACACACACACACACACACACACACACACACACACACACACACACACTTGTGCTGTTGTCCAGAAACCTTCCCTCTTGCCCTGTGTCACTCCTTGAGCAAACAAGTGAGCAACTCAAGGGTCAGTGATGGTCGTCTGCAGGGCAGGACAGGAAACCTACTGAATTAATCATGATTTATGGAAGTCCTAATAAAGTTGCAACTCTGCTGATATGACGACCCTTCACCTTGACACGATTGTTTGAGGGCTTTCCTGGAAACGAAACTCAGGTTGTTCTGTTTGAGCGGGAAAAATCTTTTTTTTTTTTTTTTTGCCTTGTTGCCATGTGTGCTTAGCAACAGCCTGATTATTGGGAGCGTGTTTTCCAAAACACTCAATTAAAAATCAATACTCATAAATCTGTTTTACAGGTTACATTGGGACACTGGCAAACAGCACAACTGTGTGGGTGTATGTTGTACTTTGATGGAAGGTACAATGCAAATTCCAATAACGTAATATAGTAGTATAGAACAGTCAATCAACTTTATTTGAGACACAAGAAGGTCTATATAGACAGCACAGTACATGAAATCAATATACATATATATTAAAACAATACAAAACATATAAGAGGGATATAGATACACTTACATGTATAGGCTTATTTTTCTTCAAATATATACAAGCTTTTGGTCCAATGTTTCCAGAAGTGAGATGAGAACCTTGTGTCACTTACAGAGATATCAGTTAGAGACCCAATAATCATGTTTTTAGACCCAATCAATCTGTGCATGAATTTATACATAAAATTTCTCAGAACAGCAACAAGTGGGCACATTGTTTGTAACAAACATTTCACTAGCACTACTGCACCTGGGGATTTTGAGCAAAATCCTCAAAGCATCATTATACTGTATGCCACCTGAAGCTTTTTCATTTTAGCATTACTGTAATTGCACCACAGGTGGGCAGTATACAGAGGAGTGCAGTATGTTTTAAAAAGTGATATTTTCACATCAGTGGTACACATATGGAATTTGCGAGCAAGCATATTTGCCTGCCCATACAGTTTACCACACTGACGCTGCACATCATCATCATCACTGAGGTCATCTCTTATCACATGTCCCAGATACTTAACTTTCTTTACAACATCAAGTGCTTCACCTGCCAAGGTGAAGGAGGGAAAGACAAGCAATATCCTCCTTAGTTCTGACAATCAGCACCACACTCTTCGAGGAGTTAAATTTTATATCATACATTATACCATATTGGGAACATATTCTTAAAAGCTGTTGCAAGTCAGCACTGGACGGTGTCAGAATCACCAGATCATCAGCATATATCATATGATTAATGAGGTTATCCCCTACCATACATCCTGTTCTACATTCATTTAACTCCTTGGATAGATTATCTATGTATAAATTGAATAAAATTGGAGACAGAATTCCACCCTGTCGCACTCCATTAGAAACATAGAAGGGTGTAGACATAATCGCCCCCAACCTAACTTGCATGGTTTGGTTGGAATACCAAAACTGCAGTATCCTAATTAAGTAAGAGGGAACACCTCGCTCCTGCATCTTTGCAAACAGTTTTCCATGATTTATGCGGTCAAAAGCTTTTGACACATCAAGGAAACACAAGAAGACTGCGCTATTACGGGAGCTGTACCTATAAACGATTTCTTTAAGTGCGTAAATACAATCAGTTCCATGCTTAGTCTTAAAGCCAAACTGGTTATGTGTTGATGCTATGTGTTCTGTAAGCCTATTCAGAAGGATCCTCTCTAATACCTTGGATAGTATACTTGCTAGAGCAATGGGTCTATAGTTATCTATACTGGTTCATTTACCAGTCTTATTTTTAAATACAGGTACCAGCAAGACAGATAATATTGATCCAGGAAGTATTCAGCTTCATCAGCCCAGAAAAACATAGAGCAAGTAACACTGAAACACTTTGGCTAGCGTATTTCAGATGTTCAGCTGTTATCTTCTCCTGCCCACAAGCTTTGTTTATTTTAAGTTTCTCAATAGCATAACATACTTCATCTGGCCAGATGACTGCACCATCTCTGTGAGGTATTTCACCGAAGTTAAACCCATCACTCTTCACACAAAATGTTCTCATAATGTCTCCTCCACAGCTCTGCAATGTTTTGGGGTTGAGTATATAGCTCAGTATGTTTTGGTACAGTATATTATTATACTACTATAATATATTATAGTAATGTAGTACTTTAAAGTACAAATGGCTTCTTGTACCCTCTATGTGCCTTCATGAGGTCATTCTGTTGTATTTGAAGTTCAACCAATTAAATTCAATAAAATATTCATCCTATCATAAATTACTGTTTTATCCACACTCTCGTACAATACAGTCACTTCATTTATCCTGGCATCACCTCAGAGAACATTTAGATAAGTCTGTGACACACACACACACACACACACACACACACACACACGCACACACACACATGTACAATACAGTGACTTAATTTATCCTGGCATCATCTCAGAGAACATTCAGATAAGTCTCTTGCACACACACACACACACACACACACACACACACACACACACACACACACACACATGTACAATACAGTAACTTAATTTATCCTGGCATCATCTCAGAGAACATTCAGATAAGTCTGTGACACACACACACACACACACACACACACACACACACACACGTACAATACAGTAACTTAATTTATCCTGGCATCATCTCAGAGATCATTCAGATAAGTCTCTTGCACACACACACACACACACACACACACACACACACACACACACACACACACACACACACACATGTACAATACAGTAACTTAATTTATCCTGGCATCATCTCAGAGAACATTCAGATAAGTCTGTGACACACACACACACACACACACACACACACACACACACACACACACACACACACACGTACAATACAGTAACTTAATTTATCCTGGCATCATCTCAGAGAGTATTCAGATAAGTCTCTGGCACACACACACACACACACACGCACACACAGAAATCCATCTCATAAACTCCTCTTTTGAAAGACTTGAAAGGAGTCTTACGTAAGGCACTTTATGACTCCTAGATGGTAAAGTTTTATTACGGGGCTGAAATCTCACTGATTGACTCTTCAGTTTCTTTTCCCTGGAAGTGGAAACCAATCTGACCGGATGCAGTGACGTTGCTCATCTGCACTGCTCTCTGGTTTATTAAGGCCTTTGGGTCCATATCATCATAGTCTCATCTTAGTCTCATCATAGTCTCATCCAACTCAGATCAGCAATGTGACAGTTGAGAGAAACAGCACCAGTACTCACTGTTCTCTGGTTCTGTGGGTCGGTATGAGAGACACAGCACCAGGTTCTGTGGGTCGGTATGAGAGAAACAGCACCAGTACTCACTACTCTCTGGTTCTGTGGGTCGGTATGAGAGACACAGCACCAGTACTCACAGCTCTCTGGTTCTGTGGGTCGGTATGAGAGACACAGCACCAGTACTCACTGCTCTCTGGTTCTGTGGGTCGGTATGAGAGACACAGCACCAGTACTCACTGCTCTCTGGTTCTGTGGGTCGGTATGAGAGACAAGGCACCAGTACTCATCTGCACTGCTCTAGTTTAGGTCCATATTATCATCATACTCTCATCAAACTGAAATCACTAATGTGCTTCTGGTCCTTTGGGTCCATAATTTCATCATAGTTTCATCCCACACTCATCCAGCTCATGTCTAATGTGATTGTTTACCCAACTCAAATCAGTAATGTGTTCATCTACCCAACTCAAATCAGTAATGTGTTCATCTACCCAACTCAAATCAATAATGTGTTCATCTACTCAACTCAAATCTCTTATGTGACAATTTCACCCAAATCAGATCAATATTGTGATCGTCTACCCGACACAAATCACTTTGTCACCACCTTGTCCCGGCCTCTCTTATCAGTTCTGTCTTCTGGTGGACTGACCTACAGAGACCAGCACAGGCATTCTATTTGTCTATCTGTCTGTCTTTCTGCCTGTTTCTCTATCTATCTATCTTTCTATCTATCTATCTGTCTGTCTGTCTGTCTGTCTGTCTGTCCTACCGAGACCAGAGCAGATACATTCTATCTGTCTGTCTGTCTGTCTGTCTGTCTGTCTATCTGTCTGTCTGTCTGTCTGTCTGTCTATCTGTCTGTCTGCCCTACCGAGACCAGAGCAGATACATTCTATCTGTCTGTCTGCAAGAGGCTGTTCTGTTCTGTCTGTTATAGTCTACATTACTGAGGGACATTAAAGTATTTAATAACTAGTTATATCACAAATATTCTACATTACTGTGTGGCATTGATCAGAGGAAATAAAATAATTTGCATGTCATGCCGCAGTGATGACATTGGCATTGATGAAATGTGCACAATAAAAAGTTATACAATGTTTATACTGCCATAAAATTTACCTACAATGTTCTGCTGCTGCTGAACAGTGTCTGGGCATGCCCGTGTGCACTGGTGTGTCCGTGTGTGTGTGTGTGTGTGTGTCTTTTTTCCTGCAAGCATTATGCTCACCTCACTGATGATGAACCATGAGTGGCACAATCTGACTGACGAACAATGTTCACTGAAAGTCCCACATTCTCAGTATAAATAGAGCCATGTTTTAAGTATAAACATTGATCAATATTTATTGTGTTAATTGTGTTAACTCAATAAAGTGTGTGTTGTGATCTATTTCACTAGCTCTAAAAATAGGGATAGGTTCAATCTAACACCTTCACATAGTAAAATATTCAAATGGTGCTATTAGAATCTGAAACACATTTAAATTCTTTAACAAACTAAAAGCATTGTTTTGCACAATTCCATGTCTTACCATGTACCTGGCTTCATTATCAAAGGCGGCTGAGGCATGGCAACTTTAGCCCAGACATTTCACCAGTAAGAAATGGTTTCTTCTTGAACATCTACTGTACATATCTGGAATCAAATAAATATAAAAGTTTACTACCACTGTAAAAACACTGGCATGTTAGAACCACATTATATAACAGGAGTCATAATCTGTGCCTTGCTGAAGCTGTCAGCTATTCAGGCCGATATTTGACTAGCATACTGTTAGCAGTAATTACAGTAAGATAATGTTACCAAATGCAGCTTTAAGTCTTACGAGTTTTTCTCAGTCGCTTTGGTACAATTCCCGAATCATCCTTACAATTTGCCAAACAGTAAGTGCATTTCTCAAAACAATTTGGACAAATGGCAAAAAACCATGGATTTCCTGCAAAACCCATCTCAAGTCTCAAAATCCTTAATCCATCTCTCAAAATGAAATATTTGTGTCAATAAACATGTCAAGCCATCAGAAGGATGAGTTCTTGTGTCATCATGTGTGGACAAAACAGTCAAATTGCTTAGTCATGTTGTCAATGTAATAGTGCACACGTGAGGAGTGTAAAGTATGGTTATAAACGTTATATAAACTATACAATTTTGGTGACAAGTATTGTAAGTTGTGAATGCCATCTTAGTGTATGTGAGTGAGAGAGTTTGTGAGTGAGTATGAGAGTTTGAAGCGTCTGGAGAAGATTAAAAATTACGCTGCTACTGTTTGTACTGCAATGTGTTGACAAATCATGCCATTGCGCTACAGAAAGGAATAGACAACACTACTGTACTAAAAATGCTAAATGTGAACATAGGAAAGTGTCCTATGGCAAAACTATACATGCAATGCTGTAGAAATGACAATTTAGTCTTCCTACACCTTCTTACATGTATCATCTTGCTTATATGCTTCTGTCTTTGACACATTATGACAACATGTTCAACCATTTTGCATGTAATGACTTATACGATGAGACAATGTCGAAATGTGATGGGGTGTGAGACCATTTAACAGAGAATTGTACACAGTTTTTTGCAGGGATTTACAAATGCATTTGCAATTGCTGAAACCAATGAGAAACTGCTTTTTTGATGTGCACATGTGACACAATGATGTGAGGATTGAACAAGTAGTTTTGAGGATTTCAATTCTGATCTGAGAAATGTACCAAAGTGACTGAGAGAAACTGTAAAGGAATATTCCACCTTGTTATGACATTGGATTATTCAAAGTCTTGCCTGGAGTTACATATGTGGGTAAAATCATTTTGGTCTCAGTACATGTGTTTTCCTAGTCTGGCAACCCCAATTTAACTTTAGCTTATGATGCCAAAGAGTTGCTATCTGGCAACTTTACATTCCAGTGTTATGCTACGCTAAAGCTAATAGAAAGGGGAGATTGGGGTTGTCAGACGAGGGAAACACTGACAGCAAAATGCCTTTACCCACATGTGTAACTACAGGTAAGGGGGTGAATAATCCATTTTTTATTCCTTTAAACTCTGGGTGTAGTGTGACTAATTGGATCCCACTTCACAATGTCCATCCTCAGTAAATAGCTTATTAGCACCACTTCACAATGTCCATCCTCAGTAAATAGCTTATTAGCACCACTTCACAATGTCCATCCTCAGTAAATAGCTTATTAGCACCACTTCACAATGTCCATCCTCAGTAAATAGCTTATTAGCACCACTTCACAATGTCCATCCTCAGTAAATAGCTTATTAGCACCACTTCACAATGTCCATCCTCAGTAAATAGCTTATTAGCACCACTTCACAATGTCCATCCTCAGTTAATAGCTTATTAGCACAACTTCACAATGTCCATCCTCAGTAAATAGCTTATTAAGACCACTTCACAATGTCCATCCTCAGTAAATAGCTTATTAAGACCACTTCACAATGTCCATCCTCAGTAAATAGCTTATTAGCACAACTTCACAATGTCCATCCTCAGTAAATAGCTTATTAGCACAACTTCACAATGTCCATCCTCAGTAAATAACTTATTAGCACCACTTCACAATGTCCATCCTCAGTAAATAGCTTATTAGCACCACTTCACAATGTCCATCCTCAGTAAATAGCTTATTAAGACCACTTCACAATGTCCATCCTCAGTAAATAGCTTATTAGCACAACTTCACAATGTCCATCCTCAGTAAATAGCTTATTAGCACAACTTCACAATGTCCATCCTCAGTAAATAGCTTATTAGCACAACTTCACAATGTCCATCCTCAGTAAATAGCTTATTAAGACCACTTCACAATGTCCATCCTCAGTAAATAGCTTATTAGCACAACTTCACAATGTCCATCCTCAGTAAATAGCTTATTAGCACAACTTCACAATGTCCATCCTCAGTAAATAGCTTATTAGCACAACTTCACAATGTCCATCCTCAGTAAATAGCTTATTAGCACCACTTCACAATGTCCATCCTCAGTAAATAGCTTATTAAGACCACTACACAATGTCCATCCTCAGTAAATAGCTTATTAGCACAACTTCACAATGTCCATCCTCAGTAAATAGCTTATTAGCACAACTTCACAATGTCCATCCTCAGTAAATAGCTTATTAGCACAACTTCACAATGTCCATCCTCAGTAAATAGCTTATTAAGCACAACTTCACAATGTCCATCCTCAGTAAATAGCTTATTAGCACAACTTCACAATGTCCATCCTCAGTAAATAGCTTATTAGCACAACTTCACAATGTCCATCCTCAGTAAATAGCTTATTAGCACAACTTCACAATGTCCATCCTCAGTAAATAGCTTATTAGCACCACTTCACAATGTCCATCCTCAGTAAATAGCTTATTAGCACCACTTCACAATGTCCATCCTCAGTAAATAGCTTATTAGCACAACTTCACAATGTCCATCCTCAGTAAATAGCTTATTAGCACAACTTCACAATGTCCATCCTCAGTAAATAGCTTATTAGCACCACTTCACAATGTCCATCCTCAGTAAATAGCTTATTAGCACAACTTCACAATGTCCATCCTCAGTAAATAGCTTATTAAGACCACTTCACAATGTCCATCCTCAGTAAATAGCTTATTAGCACCACTTCACAATGTCCATCCTCAGTAAATAGCTTATTAGCACCACTTCACAATGTCCATCCTCAGTTAATAGCTTATTAGCACAACTTCACAATGTCCATCCTCAGTAAATAGCTTATTAAGCACCACTTCACAATGTCCATCCTCAGTAAATAGCTTATTAGCACAACTTCACAATGTCCATCCTCAGTAAATAGCTTATTAAGACCACTTCACAATGTCCATCCTCAGTAAATAGCTTATTAGCACAACTTCACAATGTCCATCCTCAGTAAATAGCTTATTAGCACAACTTCACAATGTCCATCCTCAGTAAATAGCTTATTAGCACAAGTCAGATGGATAAGCAGGATATATGAGTATAGATCATTAGTTAGTTTATAGTTATGGCTAATGATAAAATGGAAACTAACCATTATGAACTAATTTAATTGATTAAAACTACACACTTGTTCAATAACTACTTGCTGCATTTCATTAAGTGGTAGCAAGCGCCTTTTTTGTTTTGGTGTGCGTTCTTTTATCTTCCTTTATTAAACAGAACAGAACAGAACACTAAGAACATTCTAGAAGAGAAGTGAGTGGAAACTTTGGCTCATCCCTGACCTTTGACCTCCAGTGTGAGTGCATCTGTTCCAGCATGACTATTTTAATATGCCAGATCTGATGATGTGGAAGTGCGTATGAGTGTGTGTGTATATGGGCACCATAAAGACCATGCTACGCCCAGTGTGGCGTGATGTAGGGCCAGTGGTGTTTGAATGTGTGTGTGTGTGTGTGTGTGTGTGCCCATCATACAGTAGAACCCTGCCCTGTCTTTTATTGTGCCTAGTGTGTGAGAATGTACTACAAACTGATTACAAAACTGCACTACCAACTGATCTGGCAACACAACAGAGCAACAAACAGCCGGGGATTGGCCACTGGTCATTCACACACACACACACACACACACACGCACAAGCACACGTACATGCACGCACACGCACATACACACACACACACACACACCATTACACCAATTCCCAAAGACAAGACCACACACACATATGCCATTATACCAATGCCCATAGACAAGACCACACACACACACACACACACACACACACACAAATATACGCCATTATACTGGTGCCCACAAGCAGACTACACACATATCCACAGGCACACAGTATTGTCCACCTTGATGGGCAAGGATACATAGACACACACACACACACACACACACACACACACACACACACACAATGATAATTCTTATCAGCTATGATGAGACAGCATGGTATAAAATCTTACTGTAGTATCATCATTCTTCACTCCCACCACACACACACACACACACACACACACACACACACACACACACACACACACACACACACACTGTTTGATCTGAGTGATTTACGCAATCACATATGGGATTAAACCTGAAGTGGGCTAGACAAAAAATCACTACACATTATGATATAGACCTATAATTTAAACAGAACAGCTTTCTATCACCCATTTGCAGAAAGCGACCGTTAAAGGAATATTACACCTTTTTATAAGATTGGGTTATTGTAGTAATTATTAGATGCTCATAACTACTAATCAATGGAGCCGGCCCGACAAAATCAGTCAAAGAGTTTAATGCATTTGTACAGACACTAGCGCTGGGAGAAAGGACAGCGACAGTGCCATGGCGGCACGTCGAAGCCCCAACTCCCAGATCTCAGCTCGAGAGAAGCATTTATTGGGATACCAGCAACCCCCCAACATGCAGGAAAGCCATAAACATTTTGGTTACTGATTGGCACAACTTGTGTTTCCCTGTCACAATGTGCGTGACTTCCTGGCGACCCTTTGGGGCACAGAAGACTCTCATGCCATGTGTTGATTTATGACTGGGTCCATAAATTGAGCAACTGGTTTAAACAATGGTGTTTAGGCAAACATTCCAAAGTCTAGTTTACTGACTAGGCACAACTGGTAAAACATTTAAAGTGCATATGGCAGGTTAACATTTACTTTTGATATGCTGTAAAAAGATTCACAATGACCTGAATTTCATTAAAATTAAAAATTTAAATAACATAAACAGCCATTTTTTAACTGACTTAATGAACATTCCAAAATAGAATCATAGGTCACGCAGGGGAGACGGTGAAAATTTCTGGTAGAGAGTAATTGATTATAATAGTATCTTTGAGACATGGTTTGGGCAAAAAACATAGCCTTAACTCATATGCATTCCTATGAATTGTAATTATGAACTTTTCTGGCATCTAACCGAGGAGGATTTGGATAAATAACTCCATCAGCAAATAATTCATTTATTGTTCAAGCAGTGAAGTGGACAGTGGACAGTCTTGGTGAGTAGGCTTGCTGAGCTAACATAATCTATAGGTTAATTATTAGGCTATTAGTTTGCCATCACATCAGAATATAGCCTACATTGAAGTTTTTAACAGAATCAAGTCTGTGTTACGACCCAATGGTAACGACGTAGAGGACGTAATCTTTCCAAATCTACCACAGTCAAGTTAGTCTGTCTACCGCTCCATTGGCCTATTAGCCTACAGCTGAGCTCTAACTGGCTATGAATCACTCAAGCACCGTGTCCACATGACGGGACCAGATACAGTCGCTTTGCTGACTATCAGCAAGTGTATAGATTTGTCATAACGCTTTAATTGTTATTTCGTCCCCGTTCGCATTTTGCTGTCTTATCGTCATATCTCGAACTTCTTGCAATAAAGTTCAGGCTGGTCTATGCAGCTGGCGCGATGAAATTGGAAGTTGGCTTTGATATTCGCTGGCTAGCGCAATGAAATTGAAGTTGGCTTTGATATTAGCTGGCTAGTTTGATGGGCATGGATGGACATACAAGCACGGTGTATTTTCTGCCGATTAATTTATGAGTTAGTTGACGTGCTTTTCCTAACCTGTAGCCTGTCATGCAAAACATTATGATTTCTATAGTCTAGTCCATGATTTTTACCTGAGATCATTGTCAGACTAATACAAACAGTCGAGGCTATCGCATCTAGGCAGTGATCTTTGAAAAGACTTGTCAGCAAGTGCGTAAATTTTCCATATTGCTTTCAGCTGTTTTCATGTTCTTACACATTAGATTAGCAGTCTCATGCATGCATCGAACTTCCAGGCTATTGCAGATGTTACAAGCTACTATATGTTTGTCTATGAAGTAGTCCATGTTTGATAAATAGCCTATTGCATACAGGCACGGTGAATTTTCTGTTAATTCATTTATGACTTGCCGTGTAGCACTTCTCTGAGCCAGTAACCCGGCGGATACTTGTGCAAAACAGATAGCCTACTCGTCTTGTCATGGGAACCGATTTGACCTGAGTGTGTCTGTGATCATGTTATAGCAATCTGGCCTATTATTAAGTTGCAAAAACAATGCAGACATACTTTGGTAATGTTTTGTACATTTACAAATCCCTGTAATGTAACTGTAGGTGAAATAGTTATGCCTTATACACCATGCAAAAGTAAGTAGAGGCAGCCACGACTCCCCTAGGTGACGTAGCACCACCTTTAGAATGTTCATGAATACTGCATAAAAATGGCTATTAAAACCGTTTTTTCCCCCATTCGCGTCCATAAAAAAGATACAAAATGATACAAAATTGTTTCTACGTACGTTAATGAACAATATAATGTCTAAATTCACTGAAAATGTAACCTGCCACACACACTTTAAAGTTGCAACTGGTTGTATACACACTCTGGAAATTTCTCTCACATTATTCACAGTCTTGCCTGGAGTTACGTATGTGGGTAAAAGCATTTGGTCTCAGTGCCTAGTTTCCTAGTCTGACAACCCGAATTTTAGCTTTAGCTGGAATGTAATGTTGCCAAAGAGTTGCTATCTGGCTACAGTACATTCCAGTGCTATGCTAAACTAATGCTAAGAAAAAGGTCAAATTGGGGTTGTCAGACTAGGACAGTGGTTCTCAAACTTTTTCTCTCATTCCCCACTTTGCAAGGCAGAGAATTTTCACGCCCCACCTGGAAGGCTCAATTTGCGCACAATTTTTGTCAATGTTAGGATTTTCATGTTACTAATTCAAAGCCAAATTTCTCTTGAACCAATCATCACAGCAACTAGCAAATAACACCATTGGAAAACTCAATTTACTGTCATATGCGCCTATCTGACAAATAGCTGTGAATTCGGGGGGCATGGTGCGACAACCAATTGCAAAGAGATGTCTCGCGCCCCACCCGTCATGTGTCTGCGCCCCACTAGTGGGGCCCGCCCCACAGTTTGAGAAACACTGGACTAGGAAAACACATGCACTGAGAGAACAATGCTTTTACCCACATATGTAACTACAGGTAAGTAGGTGATTAATCCATTTCTGTAAAGAGGTGGAGTACTCCTTTAAGGTTCGCCTGCTTTCAGGGGGAGGGATGAGCAGGGAAGGTGTTACCATAGAGGGTAGGACCGCCCCTGGGAAGCATATCAATCTGTTCACAATCTACCATGTTTACCCCCAACTACTAATAAAGGGTAATTATAGCATGGGACACATTGCGTTTGGATAGCACAGAACATTGTGTTTGATCTATCCTAGACTAGTTAATACATAGCGGAGGATAGCACAGAACATTGTGTTTGATCTATCCTAGGCTAGTTAATACATAGCGGAGGATAACACAGAACATTGTGTTTGATCTATCCTAGGCTACTGAATACATAGCGGAGAATAACACAGAACATTGTGTTTGATCTATCCTAGGCTAGTTAATACATAGCGGAGGATAACACAGAACATTGTGTTTGATCTATCCTAGGCTAGTTAATACATAGCGGAGGATAGCACAGAACATTGTGTTTGATCTATCCTAGGCTAGTTAATACATAGTGGAGGATAACACAGAACATTGTGTTTGATCTATCCTAGGCTAGTTAATACATAGCGGAGGATAGCACAGAACATTGTGTTTGATCTATCCTAGGCTAGTTAATACATAGCGGAGGATAGCACAGAACATTGTGTTTGATCTATCCTAGGCTAGTTAATACATAGTGGAGGATAACACAGAACATTGTGTTTGATCTATCCTAGGCTAGTTAATACATAGCGGAGGATAGCACAGAACATTGTGTTTGATCTATCCTAGGCTAGTTAATACATAGCGGAGGATAGCACAGAACATTGTGTTTGATCTATCCTAGGCTAGTTAATACATAGCGGAGGATAGCACAGAACATTGTGTTTGATCTATCCTAGGCTAGTTAATACATAGCAGTGGATAACACAGAACCTTTGACCAGCTCCAAATTTCATTAATAATTGGATCTGTAATAAAAAATATTCCTGCATCTACCCCAAAAATAAAAGTAATAAGTGTGTTCAAGTAAACAATAAGAAGGTGCATTGTAGATGGACACAAACACATATAGCGCTTGAACAGTGAAGAATTAAGAATGCCGTGTTCACTGTGATAAGTAGCAGCAAACATGTAAATAGTGCAAGGACAGGTAAGTAATAAGTAATAATGTTAAGTAATAATGTTAAGTAATAATGTTAAGTAATAATGATCATACAAAGACAAGGCAAATAATGGCAGTTGATGTATTTCTGTTTGACCCAATTATTGGCATAATTATTGGCATAGGCATAGTAGTGCAAATAAGTTAGCAATTATTAGCACTGTATGGTAAGAATAGAAGTAGGCATACAGAGGCAAACATTAGCACTATAGGCTACTGGTATATGTAGATAACAGTATCAACAATGTTCTTTTTTCATAATTTATTAAAAGGCTGTTGATATTCAGAACTAATCTAGTATACTACAGAATAAATCCCAAACATCATACTTTACAAGTACAAAAAAAAAAAAAAAACACTCATGTTTCAAAATAAAATACATAATACACAGCAGTGTTAATGCACCACTACTATAGGCTACTGGTATAACAGTATCATTAATGCTCTTTTTTAATAATTTACAAAAAAGGCCGTTAATATTCTGGACTAATCTAACTTCATGCTTCACTCATGCTTCAAAATACATGTAAAATGCTTGAGCTTTCTACAGCTAGGATAAACAAGGCAAAAAGTAAAACTATCAACCTCTGGAGGGATGCTGCTGATCAGATTTCTAAAATGATGACCTCAGACAATCAGTGGATGAGGAATAAATAAGGTGTTTTTTGTTTTGTTTTGTTTTTATTTTTGAGACCGCGGGGTGGGCGGGTGGGCTGTGGGTGGTGGATGAGAGGGAGGGCGGGTGGGTTTTTGAGAGTTTTATACATTATTACACACTTACACACCTGGTTTATTGTACTGGTATGTAAGAACTGTACTGTGTACCCTTGTTGAATTACATGAATGGTGTCAATAAAAAATTGATCACAAAAAAAAAATACATGTAAAATGCATAAAGCACAGCAGTGTTAATGGAGTCCTTTTCTGTCTGCTGTGTCCTGACTGACTGGTAGCAGCAGAAGCATGACTGAGTACTTTAGTGTCTGCTGTGCCCTGACTGGTAGCATGACTGAGTACTTTAGTGTCTTATCTCCCATGCCAGGCCTGGCCAGGTGAGTCAAACAAGAACAGATGGCGTGATAAGGGCGCCATTCTGGGAAAGTTAGTCACACATACAGTATATCATATTATCAGCCATTTTCATACGGAAAAGGGAAGTTAAGGTTCTCATACAAGAAGCAGGAACAGAATTCACACACACACACACACACACACACACACACACACACACACACACACACACACACACACCCTGTCGCACACACACACACACACACACACACACCCACACACACACACACACACACACACACACACACACACACACTCTGTTAGTGTCATTGAGCTCTTGCTCTGTTGCAGAGAAACTAACATCAATCAGCTAACATCAATGCAGTCTGACCTGAGTCACATCGCCTGTACACCCAGCTGGATCTCTGTTGCAGGGATGATGAGGTGTGTGTGTCCCAGACAGGCTTCCGTAGCCGTCGCTGTGCTTCTCTCCTGGATCTCCTCGGTCTCCTGGGCCTGGGTGTCTAACAGCTGCCTAGTGCTGGATGAGGCCTCACCGACCCAGTTTAATTGGTGTCCACGCAGTGACCTCACCGCTGTCTGTAACAACGTGACCAATGAGAAGATGGATCTGCCCGCAGTTCCAGCTGACATCCAGGTTCTTTGTTTGCGGACAGACGGCGGCTTGGTGCTTCAGTCGGACATCTTTGCTAGGTTCCACAGTCTCAGAAGTATCTACATCAAGGGCCGTTTGTCTGCGGTCTTCCCCGGAGCCTTCAAGGGGGTGACCAGCCTGCTCCAGTTCTCCCTGGTCAGCTCACGGAAGACCAACGTGACCATCGCCTCTAAGGCACTCGGTGATCTGCAAGGTCTGGAGGAGCTCGTTCTTAAGGGCTACGCTCTCAGCGGAATGGCACCAGATGTGTTTGATGGACTGGACCAGCTGAGACGTCTTGAAGTCTTATCTCCAGATGAGAGGTTCTCTGAGCTCCTGTGCAGATTGGTGAGCGTGAGCATGTCACTGGAAACCCTGCATGTCACCATGGGGGAGATGGAGACTCTGGAGGCTTCAAACTATTCTGCTGGGCTGAGTGGGTTCCCTGCACTACACAACATCAGCTTTGCTTTCCCAAACGTCAAGGCAATAGAAAGAGACGCTCTGAGGTATTTTAAGAGGGTATCAGAACTCAGCATGCCATTGAATGATCTTCTGCAGGCTCAGCTCTTAGAGTCAGGGATTCAGAGGATTGATCACTTGAAACTGACCTTGGCAGATCTGAATGTCGAGTCTGTCTGTGAATTAACATTGGTGTTCAATGTCACTGAAATCAGTTTAAGTGTTAGCATGATTGAGGAGTTCCAATTGACGGCATGGGAGGGATGCAAATCGCTGGAAAGTTTGACTCTCACATCTATGCAGCATTGCCCTCTTATTGACCTCAGCTTTATCCACATCCTCAGGAATCTGAAGGAACTGGTTGTTTTTTTCCATTACCGCAGTGAGGTTATAGATGAAACCCTGTCCTCTCTGTGCATTGGCCAGGGTTCCTTTGGAGAACTAAGGAGCTTCTCGTACAGAAGCCTGCGGACGGTGATCCTCAGAGCCAAGCAGTTTGCCTGCTTGCAAAATCTTGAATATCTGCACCTCACTGAAACAAATCTGAAGATTGAGGACTTTGCATTTGAAGGGCTACATAAATTACAATCACTTTGGATTTTCTCTTATGACCACAATTGTACATTTGCTTTGGCATCTTTTATGGGTCTTCAGCAACTTCACACGTTATTCATACATGGAGCTGCAGCTTGGTCTTCAGCTATTTCAGCCACTTATCTTAGGGGTCTGGAAAATCTACTCATATTGACAATCCGTCACCATTCAGTCCAAGTTATTGAAGATTTCACTTTTAAAGGATTGTGGAAACTGGTCTTCCTGGACTTGAGTTATAATCATATTTCTGTAGTTACAGCCAATACTTTCTCAGGGCTCAGAGAGCTTCAGACTTTGTTACTGGAGTCGAATCCGTTGAAACACATAGAGGCGTCTGCCTTCAGCCATTTCCCCAGCCTCCAGATCTTCAGTCTGGGTTTCTTTAGGCTCCCAGTATCTGAACACCAGAACATGGAACAGCTCCTCAACCTCAGCCTCTTGTTTGGGATGTTCCCTCAACAGCTGTCTGACCTCTCTATTACCTCTGTGAGCCCCATGACCTTGGTCATCACTGACGACAGCGCCCCAAAAGTGGACTTGAAGCTCCGTCTCTGTGCGAAACAGATCCTCTTACTGGGCTGTGAGAGGCACTTTGTGAAATCTGTCGCCCAACTCTATGTGACAGCCGATCGGTTCTTATGTGGGCCGGACTCCTCTTCTGCCCTCGGCCACTTCAGCTCTGTGCAACAGCTGCATTTCAGCCACTGGTCTGTGAGTACAGTACAGGACCTCTCTGGCCTCAACAGACTGGTGCATTTAAAGCAACTGGATCTGCAGAAAGTAAACCTTGATTCACCAGGAATTAATGTCATGTTTCATAACTTGACCAAGCTGGAGAGCCTGAGTCTGTGTAGCTGCTGGGCTGATTCCCTCGAGGGATCTCTAACGGCTGACCTGACATCTCTGAAGTATCTGCAACTGGATATCATGTCTGAAACCAGCCTGACCAAGGCCTTCTTTGAGCCCCTTGCCAATCTGAAATGTGTGATTTTATACAACTTCCAGCTTCGCTGCAACTGTGAAAACGCCTGGTTTGACGGCTGGGCGAGGCAGCAGTCTCGAGTGGAGGTGTTTCTCTTCTCCTCCCAGCAGAGGGCGCTACAGTGCCAGAGTGAGGGCGGGCTGGAGGAACTGGAGCGGTTCGGTCAGGAACACTGCAGTCTGGACGTGGGTTTGGTTCTGTTCTCCAGCACAACCTCCTTCCTGCTGCTCTTCATGCTGGTGGTGCTGCTGCAACAGCTGGCCTCAGACTACCTGCTGGCCTTCTTCCACATCGCTGGCGGCTGGCTGAATGAGGCGCTGCGACGCAACACCAGGAGGCGCTATCTCTACGACGCCTTTGTGTCGTACAGCGGCAGGGACGAGCAGTGGGTGATGGAGGAGCTGCTCCCTAATCTGGAGCAACCAGGCCCACCCTTCCTGCGCCTCTGCCTGCACAGCAGGGACTTCCAGCTGGGGAAGGATGTGGTGGAGAACATCACCGACAGCCTTTACGCCAGCCGCCGCACGCTGTGCCTGGTCAGTCGCCACTTCCTGCACAGCACCTGGTGCTCGCTGGAGCTGCGTCTGGCCACCTACCGGCTGCAGGTGGGTACTGGTAGGAGTAGGTAGGATGCAAGTAGAACAGTAGGATTCAGATGGGTTCTGGTAGGAGTAGGTAGGGTGCAGGTAGGGCAGTAGGATGCAGGGAGGGGCGGTTAGGGGCATCCGTGATGTACCAGTCAGGGAGTAGGACGGGGGAGGCCGGTTCAATTCCCGGCCGGTGAAAAGAGGAGGATTGTGCCAATTTCCGGCATCCACGGGCACCTCACACCCAAATTGCTCCCCCAGCGCCAGAAATTGTGTATCTGTATGTATATGTGGGGGTAAAATGCAGAGAACAAATTTCCCCCCAAAACATGCAAGTAATCTTCATCTTCAGCGCGCACGCGCACACACACACACAGAGTAATCTTCATCTTCATCTTCATCAGGTAGAGCGCAGGGACGTCCTCATCCTGGTGTTCCTGGAGGACATCCCCTCAGGTCTGCTCAGCGCCCATCACAGACTGGCGCGCCTGCTCAAGACCAGGACCTACATCCACTGGCCACACGACCCCGCACAGCAACAGCCATTCTGGGACAGACTGAGGGCCAAATTGGCACCACCGGGGGAGTAGGCGAAGGACACACACACACACGCACACACACACACACACACACACACTGCCTAGGCTCGAGGTCAGGGTCAGCTTTGTTACCCCCAAAGGGAGAGTCATGTTGGTAACACTGCACGTTTCGAGAGAAAGGGTATTCAAAATGGATGACAAGACAGCCAATAGACTTGGTTGTTATTATAGCAGAGATACGGAGACATGAAAGGGCAATAGAACACATAGAGAATACATTGATAAGATAGAAATTATAACAACTATGACGAGGCGTTGCAACACCTGACAGAAATGCATGGATGTGAAGAGGTGGAACTTATACACCTAAACAGACGTACCTGCTCTGGTATTTGTGTCTAATTGACTTGTGGTACTTGTGGTATTACTATTATTATTATATTCTGATTATTATAGTCATATTAATATTATATCTTCATTATTATGGCAATATTATTGTTATATTTTGCCATTCAATCTTCTACTTCTGCTCTATTTGTTTACAATTAATCTCAGACAGAGAGAACATTATACATTGTTTATACTCATTTTTTTTTTTACTTTATTTTCCTTTTCCTATCACCACTCTGTGCGCACTTAATGAAACACTCTCTGGTGTTCAGGTCAAATATATAAATAAGTTTTTAATTAATCAATTGACAGAGAAACAAATAAAGAAGAGTATGTTTTGTTTTAAAATAGTATTTTTGTATAACAGTTTCTGCCAACAACAACAAGCATAAACATAAACACTGCCCCCCTCTCTCTCTCTCTCTCTCTCTCTCTCTCTCTCTCTCTCTCTCTCTCTCTCTCTCCCACACACACACACACACACGCACACACACACACACACACACACTGCAATGATGACTATCTTAACCATTTCTCCTATCCTGGGGTCTTATCTGGATACTCCAGGTTATCTGGTGCAAACACATTCCTCTGTGTGTGTGTGTGTGTGTGTGTGTGTGTGTGTGTGCGCGCGCACGCGTGCGTGTCTATATTTGTTGGGGTTAAGGTTAATCTTTGAGGATTGCTGATAGGCTGATAACCGTTTGACATTTGAATTCAAAGGTCAATAGCATCTCTCCCCCAAAGCAGACACTTTATAAAGTCCTGACCTCTGCTCCCAACATGCACTGCCATGGCAACCTCCTAACGGCAGAAACAAACACTCCTATAAAGGCTATCACCACGTCCAGAATACAGAAAGAGGGCAAAGTTTAGCAGACTCAAAGAGTCAAATGGCAAAGCCTGTGGGGTGTATGAGGTTAGCGCCCTTTAGCACGAGGTTAGCACCCTTTAGCACAAAATTTACACCTTCCTGGACCAGTGATCCAGAACGCATTCCTCTCTTTCCCTCTCTCTCTCTCTCTCTCTCTCTCTCTCTCTCTCTCTCTCTCTCTCTCTCTCTCTCTCTCTCTCACTCACTGTCTTTTGCCCCTGTGTTTGCCATGCAATTACACACTTTAGTTATGGTAGTTATGGTACATTATATGTTTTAGCTGTTGAGATTTTCTCTCTCAAATAACAGGAACCTCGAAGACCTCAAAGCAGGAAAACCTGTGTGAAGTGGAAGGTGTGTCACACACACACACACACACACACACACACACACACACACACACACACACACACACACACACACACACACACACACACACACACACACACACACACACACACACACACACACACACACACACACACACACACACACACACACACACACACACACATATTACACACACAAACAGTGGACAACAGTGTTGGGGACCTTGTTTGGAGACCAGAAATAGTCAGACCCATTTAGATATGCAATGGACAGGCAAAGTAACAGCTAGCATGACTGATGAAGTAATATTATGTGACATGAAACATGAGTTTATTGATTTAAAAATCTTACCTTTTAATGATGTCTTGTTAGTAGTGATCCCTTGTGAGGTAGTTGCTATTCCATATGAAGTCATTGCCTGGCTCCAGCAGTGTGGTGTGTGTGTGTGTGTGTGTGTGTGTGTGGTGTTCACTGTGCTGGTGTAAGCATCACTTGTAGTCCTTCAGGTTCAATGTCAGTCCTGGGATGTAACGCTTGTCCAAGAGAGTTCAGAGGTCAGGAGAGTGTTGATCCAAGATGAGAACAATCAGCTCATATCCAACATTTAATTCCATCCAATTGCCAAAATGTTGCTGAGGTATTTTTTAAGCCAAAAAGAATTTTAAATCCTTATAATATGATATGTTCCCAAGACTGTGAGCTTTGTTTGTGTCATCCATTAAGGTCTGTCATTATGCAGCGTTCAGCAGACTCCAGGGGATTCAGTAGGTGCCAGATTCACTAACAGCTCTCAGCTCACAGAAGTCTGTGCAAAAGAGTCCATGTCTGATGCAGTTACAGCATTCAGCTCTCAGTAGTCCATGCCCGATGCAGTCTCTTACCTAGGGTAGCAAACACAGAAGAACAAATTTAAAAATGTACCCACTCTATGGAGGTAGTCTTGGTTAGCAAACACAGAAGAACATTTAAAATACTTACTGTATGCAGGTAGTCTTGGTTAGCAAACACAGAAGAACATTTAAAATACTTACTGTATGTAGGTAGTCTTGGTTAGCAAACACAGAAGAACATTTAAAATACTTACTGTATGCAGGTAGTCTTGGGCAACCAACAAAGAAGAATGGTCGGAAAGCTCCACGGGCACACAACTCCATCACACACACACACACACACACACACACACACACACACACACACACACACACACACACACACACACACAACCAATCTGCACACAACTGTTCACAAGTTGTCTTTTTTATTGAGTATAGCAAGCGAAACGCCAAGTATGGCACAATGTAGTACTTCACACATTAGTAAACATATTCTGCAAAGGACAAATTGATCAATAACAATCAAAAGTGTGCAAACTGGCTGTAAATACTTAAACAGTATAAGTCATTCATACTTACATACTACAGGGCAGTACATAACTACAAAGTATTCAAAGTCATTCATACTTACATACTACAGGGCAGTACATAACTACACAGTATTCAAAAGCCATTCATACTTACATACTCCTGGCAGAATCCCCATAGTGTTCATTCATACTTACACAAGAGTTAAAAGACTCCAAATACATAAAGTGCTTACACACTACAGGCAGAATATCTAAAGTCCATCCATACTTATTTAGTATTTAAAAAACTCCACATACAAAATGACATACATACACTATATATACAACTGAGTGCACATAAGAAGGCAGAAGGGAGATCAATACCGATTCTGAGGTCAAAGGTCACGTTCAGGTGATGAGATTTATGGGTCAGAGTTCATAGGAGATGAGATCTATACTGTAAGCGTCTTGATTTGTGCAATTTGTTTAAAGCAGCTGTGGCAGGTTTATTAAAGTAGCAATGTTGAGTTGCGTGTGTGTGTGTGTGTGTGTGTGTGTG
>JAODXP020000024.1:366254-391254 GCA_027497455.2 Sardinella longiceps | reverse complement strand
AGAGACTTTGGGCATGACTGTATCACAATAGTTTTTGGGCAGACCTGTATCCACATGTAAAAGGTGATCTGGCAGCCGTTTCACAATAGTTAGTTAGTTGCCATTGGGAAATGGCATTGCAACCAACAAAGTTGCTAATTTAGCATCAGAACTTTTAGGACACGAACCCCTGGGGGGGCAGAAACATATTTACCTGGGGGATTATTTACTTATTTACATATTTACCTGGAGGGTTCTTCTGTATTAAACACGTTCATGACAGACCGTCTGGAAGCAGCAGTGGCCCTCCTGGGAAAGACAACAAGACAATAATCAGACCAGCCTCACGGCTAATTAACTAATTAGTGAGTTTAGTACTAAACCAATCATCAGTCCAGTCTCACGGCTAATTAACTAATTAGTGGCTTAATCAATATACACAATCATCAGACCAGCCTCACGGCTAATTAACTAATCAGTGAGTTTAGTAATAAACCAATCATCAGACCAGTCTCACGGCTAATTAACTAATCAGTGAGTTTAGTAATAAACACAATCATCAGTCCCCTGTCACGGCTAATTACATAATTAGTGTTTTAATTAATAAACTAATCATCAGACTAGTATCATGGCTAATTAACTAATAAATGGTTTTGTTAATAAATGCAATCATGGGAATAGTGGAATAGTGTAAATGGTAAAAGTAGTGTATCTGACACACACACACACACACACACACACACACACACACACACACACACACACACACACACACACACACACACACACACACACACAAACAGCTGAACTGGTAAGAGTGTATTGATCTGAAGTTTTATTTTGAGAAAGTTTGAAAACTTACTTGAGAACAATGTTCACCACGGCTTTGAAGTTTTTCACAGTTTTCATGTATATGGGGTTCATCTGTGAGGGAGAGGAGAAATTTATAAATAATAAATAACAGTAGCAGAAGAGAAGACAAATAAGTATAAATAAATAAATAAATAATAAATTACAATCCACATAGGCAGACAGGAAGCAGGAAGTGCGGGGTGGGGGTGGGCTTTGTGTGTGTGTGTGTGTGTGTGTGTGTGTGTGTGTCTATGAGGGGTATTGTAGGGTATTTAGCTGTGCTATGAGGGCCATCATTATAGGGTATTTACCTGTGCTATGAAGGTCATCACTGGCCTATAGGATATTTACCTCTGTTGTGAAGGCCGTCATTACAGGGTATTTACCTATGCTATGAAGGTCATCACTTGCCTATAGGATATTTACCTATTTACCTGTGCTATGAAGGCCATCATTATAGGGTATTTACCTGTGTTATGAAGGTCATCACTAGCCGATAGGTTATTTACCTCTGCTATGAAGGCCATCAGTAGTCTCTATCAAGGCTTTCCCCATCATTAAAACCTCTGCTCTCAAGGCCATTATGGGTTATTTACCTGTGCTACGAAGTCTCTGGAGAAATTCTGGTACTCTGTTGAAGTCTTGTCTTCATATTGTGGCAGGAAAGGCTCTTTAACTTCTATAACGGTGGCAACGGTCCTGTTGAGTGTCTCTGCAAGGCAAGACAACAACAAATCATGTTCCTGGTCCCTGACATTAAAGTGAAGGTTCAGAGTAGTTCAAGCACAGTCCTGTTGCACAAACCAGCTGACTGCATTACATAGTGAGTGGAATGAAAGAATTTGGAACAACATAGACCGAACACAGACGCAAAAGCAGTTGAGTCAATGGAACACACAATCTTACTTTCGGTTTTGAATGCAGTAGGTTACATTGACTCGATGTAAGGTGCTTGTTCACATTTTGGTTCGCGTTCGCGTTTGCTATGTAATGCAGACAGGAGGCTTATACAACAGGGCTAAGCTTGAAGTACACAGAACTTTTACTTTCAAAGACAACACCGAATCATGTTCCCGGTCTGTGTCAATAATAAAGGCTGAAAGGACGAGAGGATTCTCTCCCCATGTGATCCGTTCACCAACCTGGAGCAATGACGCTGCTGATAGTCTCACACAGGCAGCCACTGTAGCGGGGTGGACACAGGCAGCATCCCTGATTCGGGTTAGGTGTTCCTCCATTGTCACAGTTGATGGGCTCTTTTGTGGTAGTTGGTCTAGTCGTAGATGTTGTTGTCGTGGTAGTGGTGGTTGGTGTGGAAGGTGAAACAGTGGTAGTAGGGGTTGAGGTTTGTGAATCTGTGGTTGAGGCCTCAGATGTTAGTGAATCTGTGGTTGTCATTTCTGATGTTGGTGAATCTGTGGTTGTTACTTCAGAGGTTGGCGAATCTGTTGTCCCCTCAGAGGTTGGTGAATCTGTCATTGTTACTTCAGAGGTTGGTGAATCTTTGGTTGTGGTCTCTGATGTTGGTGAATCTGTGATTGTAATATGTGACGTTGATGAATCTTTGGTTGTGGTCTCTGATGTTGGTGAATCTGTGATTGTAATATGTGACGTTGATGAATCTGTGGTTGTCCCCTCTGATATTGGTGAATCTGTGGTTATGGCCTCAGATGTTGGTAAATCTGTGGTTGTGGCCTCTGATGTTGTTGAATCCGTAGTTGTTACTTCAGATGTTGGTGAATCTGTGGTTGTCGCCTCTGATATTAGAGAATCTGTTGTTGTGGCCTCAGATGATGGTGAATCTGTGGTTATGGCCTCAGATGTTGGTGAATCTGTGGTTGTCACCTCTGATATTAGTGAATCTGTGGTTGTCGCCTCTGATGTTGGTGAGTCTGTTGTTAGGGTTCCCTCAGATGTTAGTGAATCTGAGGTTATGGCCTCAGATGTTGGTGAATCTGTGGTTGTCGCCTCAGAGGTTGATGAATCTGTCGTTGTAACCTCTGATGTTGGTGAATCTGTTGTTGTTACTTCAGATGTTGGTGAATCTGTGGTTGTCGCCTCAGATGTTGGTAAATCTGTGGTTGTTACTTCAGAGGTTGGTGAACCTGTTGTTGTCGCCTCGGATGTTGGTGAATCTTTGGTTGTGGCCTCAGATGGTGAATCTGTGGTTGTGGCCTCAGATGTTGGTAAATCTGTGGTTGAGACTTCAGAGGTTGATGAATCTGTGGTTGTTACTCCAGTTGTAGGTGAATTCGTGGTTGTGACCTCAGATGTTGACTCTGTGGATGTGGCCTCAGTTGTTGGTAAATCTGTGGTTGTTACTTCAGAGGTTGGTGAATCTGTGGTTGTCACTTCAGTTGTTGGTAAATCTGTGGTTGTGGCCTCTGATATTAGTGAATCTGAGGTTATGGCCTCAGATGTTGGTGAATCTGTGGTTGTCGCCTCTGATATTAGTGAATCTGTGGTTGTCGCCTCTGATGTTGGTGAGTCTGTTGTTGTGGCCTCAGATGTTGGTGAATCTGTGGTTGTTACTCCAGTTGTTGGTGAATCTGTGGTTGTCGCCTCTGATATTGGTGAATCTGTGGTTGAGGCCTCAGATGTTGGTGAATCTGTGGTTGTCGCCTCTGATGTTGGTAAATCTGTGATTGTTACTTCAGAGGTCGGTGAATCTGTTGTTGTGGCCTCAGTTGTTGCTGAATCTGTGGTTGTAGCCTCAGATGTTGTTGAATCTGTGGTTGTGGCCTCAGATGTTGAATCTGTGGTTGTCGCCTCTGATATTAGTGAATCTGTGGTTGTCGCCTCTGATGTTGGTGAGTCTGTTGTTGTAGCCTCAGATGTTACTGAATCCGTGGTTGTCGCCTCTGATATTAGTGAATCTGTGGTTGTCGCCTCTGATGTTGGTGAATCTGTTGTTGTGGCCTCAGATGTTGGTGAATCAGTGGTTGTTACTTCTGATATTGGTGAATCTGTGGTTGTGGCCTCAGAGTTTGATGAATCTGTCGCTGTCGCCTCTGATGTTGGTGAATCTGTGGTTGTGGCCTCAGATGTTGGTGAATCTGTGGTTGTGGCTCCAGATGTTGGTGAATCTGTGGTTGTTACTCCAGTTGTTGGTGAATCTGTGGTTGTCGCCTCTGATATTGGTGAATCTGTGGTTGAGGCCTCAGATGTTGGTGAATCTGTGGTTGTCGCCTCTGATGTTGGTAAATCTGTGATTGTTACTTCAGAGGTTGATGAAGTTGTTGTTGTGGCCTCAGTTGTTGGTGAATCTGTGGTTGTAGCCTCAGATGTTGTTGAATCTGTGGTTGTGGCCTCAGATGTTGAATCTGTAGTTGTGGCCTCAGATGTTGGTGAATCTGTGGTTGTCACCTCAGATGTTGGTAAATCTGTGGTTGTTACTTCAGATGTTACTGAATCCGTGGTTGTCGCCTCTGATATTAGTGAATCTGCGGTTGTCGCCTCTGATGTTGGTGAATCTGTTGTTGTGGCCTCAGATGTTGGTGAATCAGTGGTTGTTACTTCTGATATTGGTGAATCTGTGGTTGTTACTTCAGAGGTTGGTGAATCTGTTGTTGTCGCCTCAGATGTTAGTGAATCTGTGGTTGTGGCCTCAGATGTTGGTGAATCTGTGGTTGTCGCCTCTGATATTAGTGAATCTGTGGTTGTCGCCTCTGATGTTGGTGAGTCTGTTGTTGTAGCCTCAGATGTTACTGAATCCGTCGCCTCTGATATCAGTGAATCTGCGGTTGTCACCTCTGATGTTGGTGAATCTGTTGTTGTGGCCTCAGATGTTGGTGAATCAGTGGTTGTTACTTCTGATATTGGTGAATCTGTGGTTGTTACTTCAGAGGTTGGTGAATCTGTTGTTGTCGCCTCTGATGTTGGTGAATCTGTGGTTGTGGCCTCAGATGTTACTGAATCTGTGGTTGTGGCCTCAGATGTTGGTGAATCTGTGGTTGTCGCCTCTGATATTAGTGAATCTGTGGTTGTCGCCTCTGATGTTGGTGAGTCTGTTGTTGTAGCCTCAGATGTTACTGAATCCATGGTTGTCGCCTCTGATATTAGTGAATCTGTGGTTGTCGCCTCGGATGTTGGTGAATCTGTTGTTGTGGCCTCAGATGTTGGTGAATCTGTGGTTGTCGCCTCTGATATTAGTGAATCTGTGGTTGTCGCCTCTGATGTTGGTGAGTCTGTTGTTGTAGCCTCAGATGTTACTGAATCCATGGTTGTCGCCTCTGATATTAGTGAATCTGTGGTTGTCGCCTCGGATGTTGGTGAATCTGTTGTTGTGGCCTCAGATGTTGGTGAATCAGTGGTTGTTACTTCTGATATTGGTGAATCTGTGGTTGTGGCCTCAGAGTTTGATGAATCTGTCGTTGTCGCCTCTGATGTTGGTGAATCTGTGGTTATGGCCTCAGATGTTAGTGAATCTGTGGTTGTGGCCCCAGATGTTGGTGAATCTGTGGTTGTTACTCCAGTTGTTGGTGAATCTGTGGTTGTCACCTCTGATATTGGTGAATCTGTGGTTGAGGCCTCAGATGTTGGTGAATCTGTGGTTGTCACCTCTGATGTTGGTAAATCTGTGATTGTTACTTCAGAGGTTGGTGAATCTGTTGTTGTGGCCTCAGTTGTTGCTGAATCTGTGGTTGTAGCCTCAGATGTTGTTGAATCTGTGGTTGTGGACTCAGATGTTGAATCTGTGGTTGTGGCCTCAGATGTTGGTGAATCTGTGGTTGTCGCCTCAAATGTTGGTAAATCTGTGGTTGTTACTTCAGAGGTTGGTGAATCTGTTGTTGTCGCCTCTGATGTTGGTGAATCAGTGGTTGTGGCCTCAGATGTTAGTGAATCTGTGGTTGTGGCCCCAGATGTTGGTGAATCTGTGGTTGTTACTCCAGTTGTTGGTGAATCTGTGGTTATCGCCTCTGATATTGGTGAATCTGTGGTTGAGGCCTCAGTTGTTGCTGAATCTGTGGTTGTAGCCTCAGATGTTGTTGAATCTGTGGTTGTGGACTCAGATGTTGAATCTGTGGTTGCGGCCTCAGATGTTGGTGAATCTGAGGTTGTCGCCTCAAATGTTGGTAAATCTGTGGTTGTTACTTCAGAGGTTGGTGAATCTGTTGTTGTCGCCTCTGATGTTGGTGAATCTGTGGTTGTGGCCTCAGATGTTATTGAATCTGTGGTTGTGGCCTCAGATGTTGGTGAATCTGTGGTTGTCGCCTCTGATATTAGTGAATCTGTGGTTGTCGCCTCTGATGTTGGTGAGTCTGTTGTTGTAGCCTCAGATGTTACTGAATCCGTGGTTGTCGCCTCTGATACTAGTGAATCTGTGGTTGTTGCCTCTGATGTTGGTGAATCTGTTGTTGTGGCCTCAGATGTTGGTGAATCAGTGGTTGTTACTTCTGATATTGGTGAATCTGTGGTTGTGGCCTCAGAGTTTGATGAATCTGTCGTTGTCGCCTCTGATGTTGGTGAATCTGTGGTTGTGGCCTCAGATGTTAGTGAATCTGTGGTTGTGGCCCCAGATGTTGGTGAATCTGTGGTTGTTACTCCAGTTGTTGGTGAATCTGTGGTTATCGCCTCTGATATTGGTGAATCTGTGGTTGAGGCCTCAGATGTTGGTGAATCTGTGGTTGTCGCCTCTGATGTTGGTGAATCTGTGGTTGTGGCCTCAGAGGTTGCTGAATCTGTTGTTGTGGCCTCTGATGTTGGTGAATCTGTGGTTGTAGCCTCAGATGTTAGTTGAATCTGTGGTTGTGGCCCCAGATGTTGGTGAATCTGTGGTTGTTACTCCAGTTGTTGGTGAATCTGTGGTTATCGCCTCTGATATTGGTGAATCTGTGGTTGAGGCCTCAGATGTTGGTGAATCTGTGGTTGTCGCCTCTGATGTTGGTAAATCTGTGATTGTTACTTCAGAGGTTGGTGAATCTGTTGTTGTGGCCTCAGTTGTTGGTGAATCTGTGGTTGTAGCCTCAGATGTTGTTGAATCTGTGGTTGTTACTCCAGTTGTTGGTGAATCTGTGGTTGTCGCCTCTGATATTGGTGAATCTGTGGTTGTCGCCTCTGATGTTGGTGAATCTGTTGTTGTGGCCTCAGATGTTGGTGAATCTGTGGTTGTCGCCTCTGATATTGGTGAATCTGTGGTTGTGGCCTCAGATGTTGGTGAATCTGTGGTTGTGGCCTCAGATGTTGGTGAATCTGTGGTTGTTACTTCTGATATTGGTGAATCTGTGGTTGTGGCCTCAGAGTGTTGATGAATCTGTCGTTGTCGCCTCTGATGTTGGTGAATCTGTGGTTGTGGCCTCAGATGTTAGTGAATCTGTGGTTGTGGCCTCAGATGTTGGTGAATCTGTGGTTGTTACTCCAGATGTTGGTGAATCTGTGGTTGTCGCCTCAGATGTTGGTGAATCTGTGGTTGTGGCCTCAGATGTTGGTGAATCTGTGGTTGTCACCTCTGATGTTGGTAAATTTGTGATTGTTACTTCAGAGGTTGGTGAATCTGTTGTTGTGGCCTCAGTTGTTGGTGAATCTGTGGTTGTCGCCTCAGATGTTGGTAAATCTGTGGTTGTTACTTCAGAGGTTGGTGAATCTGTGTTTGTTACTTCAGAGGTTGGTGAATCTGTTGTTGTCGCCTTTGATGTTGATGAATCTGTGGTTGTTAGTTCAGTGGTTTGTGAATCTGTGGTCGTGGCCTCAGATGTTGGTGAATCTGTAGTTGTCACTTCAGTTGTTGGTGAATCTGTAGTTGTTACTTCAGTTGTTGGTGAATCTGTGGTTGTTACTTCAGTTGTTGGTGAATCAGTGGTTGTTACTTCAGTTGTTGGTGAATCTGTGGTTGTTACTTCAGTTGTTGGTGAATCAGTGGTTGTTACTTCAGTTGTTGGTGAATCTGTGGTTGTTACTTCAGTTGTTGGTGAATCAGTGGTTGTTACTTCAGTTGTTGGTGAATCTGTGGTTGTTACTTCAGTTGTTGGTGAATCAGTGGTTGTTACTTCAGTTGTTGGTGAATCTGTGGTTGTTACTTCAGTTGTTGGTGAATCAGTGGTTGTTACTTCAGTTGTTGGTGAATCAGTGGTTGTTACTTCAGTTGTTGGTGAATCTGTGGTTGTTACTTCAGTTGTTGGTGAATCAGTGGTTGTTACTTCAGTTGTTGGTGAATCAGTGGTTGTTAATTCAGTTGTTGGTGAATCAGTGGTTGTTTCTTCAGTTGTTGGTGAATCAGTGGTTGTTACTTCAGTTGTTGGTGAATCAGTGGTTGTTTCTTCAGTTGTTGGTGAATCTGTGGTTGTTACTTCAGTTGTTGGTGAATCAGTGGTTGTTACTTCAGTTGTTGGTGAATCAGTGGTTGTTACTTCAGTTGTTGGTGAATCAGTGGTTGTTACTTCAGTTGTTGGTGAATCAGTGGTTGTTACTTCAGTTGTTGGTGAATCAGTGGTTGTTACTTCAGTTGTTGGTGAATCTGTGGTTGTTACTTCAGTTGTTGGTGAATCAGTGGTTGTTACTTCAGTTGTTGGTGAATCAGTGGTTGTTACTTCAGTTGTTGGTGAATCAGTGGTTGTTACTTCAGTTGTTGGTGAATCAGTGGTTGTTACTTCAGTTGTTGGTGAATCTGTAGTTGTTACTTCAGTTGTTGGTGAATCAGTGGTTGTGACCTCAGTTGTTGGTGAATCAGTGGTTGTTACTTCAGTTGTTGGTGAATCTGTGGTTGTTACTTCAGTTGTTGGTGAATCAGTGGTTGTTACTTCAGTTGTTGGTGAATCAGTGGTTGTTACTTCAGTTGTTGGTGAATCAGTGGTTGTTACTTCAGTTGTTGGTGAATCAGTGGTTGTTACTTCAGTTGTTGGTGAATCTGTGGTTGTGGCCTCAGTTGTTGGTGAATCAGTGGTTGTTACTTCAGTTGTTGGTGAATCAGTGGTTGTTACTTCAGTTGTTGGTGAATCAGTGGTTGTTACTTCAGTTGTTGGTGAATCAGTGGTTGTTACTTCAGTTGTTGGTGAATCTGTAGTTGTTACTTCAGTTGTTGGTGAATCAGTGGTTGTTACTTCAGTTGTTGGTGAATCTGTGGTTGTTACTTCAGTTGTTGGTGAATCAGTGGTTGTTACTTCAGTTGTTGGTGAATCTGTGGTTGTTACCTCAGTTGTTGGTGAATCTGTGGTTGTTACTTCAGTTGTTGGTGAATCAGTGGTTGTTACTTCAGTTGTTGGTGAATCTGTAATTGTTACTTCAGTTGTTGGTGAATCTGTGGTTGTGGCCTCAGTTGTTGGTGAATCAGTGGTTGTTAATTCAGTTGTTGGTGAATCAGTGGTTGTTAATTCAGTTGTTGGTGAATCAGTGGTTGTTTCTTCAGTTGTTGGTGAATCAGTGGTTGTTACTTCAGTTGTTGGTGAATCTGTGGTTGTTACTTCAGTTGTTGGTGAATCTGTGGTTGTTACTTCAGTTGTTGGTGAATCAGTGGTTGTTACTTCAGTTGTTGGTGAATCAGTGGTTGTTACTTCAGTTGTTGGTGAATCTGTGGTTGTTACTTCAGTTGTTGGTGAATCAGTGGTTGTTACTTCAGTTGTTGGTGAATCTGTGGTTGTTACTTCAGTTGTTGGTGAATCAGTGTGATGTGTGGCCTCAGTTGTTGGTGAATCTGTAGTTGTTACTTCAGTTGTTGGTGAATCAGTGGTTGTTACTTCAGTTGTTGGTGAATCTGTAGTTGTTACTTCAGTTGTTGGTGAATCAGTGGTTGTTACTTCAGTTGTTGGTGAATCAGTGGTTGTTACTTCAGTTGTTGGTGAATCTGTAGTTGTTACTTCAGTTGTTGGTGAATCTGTGGTTGTTACTTCAGTTGTTGGTGAATCAGTGGTTGTTACTTCAGTTGTTGGTGAATCAGTGGTTGTTACTTCAGTTGTTGGTGAATCAGTGGTTGTTACTTCAGTTGTTGGTGAATCTGTGGTTGTTACTTCAGTTGTTGGTGAATCAGTGGTTGTTACTTCAGTTGTTGGTGAATCAGTGGTTGTTACTTCAGTTGTTGGTGAATCAGTGGTTGTTACCTCAGTTGTTGGTGAATCAGTGGTTGTTACTTCAGTTGTTGGTGAATCAGTGGTTGTTACTTCAGTTGTTGGTGAATCTGTAGTTGTTACTTCAGTTGTTGGTGAATCAGTGGTTGTTACTTCAGTTGTTGGTGAATCTGTGGTTGTTGCCTCAGTTGTTGGTGAATCAGTGGTTGTTACTTCAGTTGTTGGTGAATCAGTGGTTGTTAATTCAGTTGTTGGTGAATCTGTGGTTGTTACTTCAGTTGTTGGTGAATCAGTGGTTGTTACTTCAGTTGTTGGTGAATCAGTGGTTGTTAATTCAGTTGTTGGTGAATCTGTAGTTGTTACTTCAGTTGTTGGTGAATCTGTGGTTGTTGCTTCAGTTGTTGGTGAATCTGTGGTTGTTACTTCAGTTGTTGGTGAATCAGTGGTTGTTACTTCAGTTGTTGGTGAATCTGTAGTTGTTACTTCAGTTGTTGGTGAATCAGTGGTTGTTACTTCAGTTGTTGGTGAATCAGTGGTTGTTAATTCAGTTGTTGGTGAATCTGTAGTTGTTACTTCAGTTGTAGGTGAATCTGTGGTTGTGGCCTCAGTTGTTGGTGAATCTGTGGTTGTTACTTCAGTTGTTGGTGAATCTGTGGTTGTTACTTCAGTTGTTGGTGAATCAGTGGTTGTCACTTCAGTTGTTGGTGAATCAGTGGTTGTTACTTCAGTTGTTGGTGAATCTGTGGTTGTTACTTCAGTTGTTGGTGAATCTGTAGTTGTTACTTCAGTTGTTGGTGAATCTGTGGTTGTGGCCTCAGTTGTTGGTGAATCAGTGGTTGTTTCTTCAGTTGTTGGTGAATCTGTGGTTGTTACTTCAGTTGTTGGTGAATCAGTGGTTGTTACTTCAGTTGTTGGTGAATCAGTGGTTGTTACTTCAGTTGTTGGTGAATCAGTGGTTGTTACTTCAGTTGTTGGTGAATCAGTGGTTGTTACTTCAGTTGTTGGTGAATCTGTGGTTGTTACTTCAGTTGTTGGTGAATCAGTGGTTGTTACTTCAGTTGTTGGTGAATCAGTGGTTGTTACCTCAGTTGTTGGTGAATCAGTGGTTGTTACCTCAGTTGTTGGTGAATCAGTGGTTGTTACTTCAGTTGTTGGTGAATCTGTGGTTGTTACTTCAGTGGTTGGTGAATCTGTAGTTGTTACTTCAGTTGTTGGTGAATCAGTGGTTGTTACTTCAGTTGTTGGTGAATCTGTGGTTGTGGCCTCAGTTGTTGGTGAATCAGTGGTTGTTACTTCAGTTGTTGGTGAATCAGTGGTTGTTAATTCAGTTGTTGGTGAATCTGTAGTTGTTACTTCAGTTGTTGGTGAATCTGTGGTTGTGGCCTCAGTTGTTGGTGAATCAGTGGTTGTTAATTCAGTTGTTGGTGAATCAGTGGTTGTTACTTCAGTTGTTGGTGAATCAGTGGTTGTTACTTCAGTTGTTGGTGAATCAGTGGTTGTTACTTCAGTTGTTGGTGAATCAGTGGTTGTTACTTCAGTTGTTGGTGAATCAGTGGTTGTTACTTCAGTTGTTGGTGAATCAGTGGTTGTTACTTCAGTTGTTGGTGAATCAGTGGTTGTTACTTCAGTTGTTGGTGAATCAGTGGTTGTTACTTCAGTTGTTGGTGAATCAGTGGTTGTTACTTCAGTTGTTGGTGAATCTGTGGTTGTTACTTCAGTTGTTGGTGAATCAGTGGTTGTTACTTCAGTTGTTGGTGAATCAGTGGTTGTTACTTCAGTTGTTGGTGAATCTGTGGTTGTCGCCTCAGTTGTTGGTGAATCAGTGGTTGTTACTTCAGTTGTTGGTGAATCAGTGGTTGTTACTTCAGTTGTTGGTGAATCAGTGGTTGTTAATTCAGTTGTTGGTGAATCTGTGGTTGTTACTTCAGTTGTTGGTGAATCAGTGGTTGTTACTTCAGTTGTTGGTGAATCAGTGGTTGTTACTTCAGTTGTTGGTGAATCAGTGGTTGTTACTTCAGTTGTTGGTGAATCAGTGGTTGTTACTTCAGTTGTTGGTGAATCTGTGGTTGTTACTTCAGTTGTTGGTGAATCAGTGGTTGTTACTTCAGTTGTTGGTGAATCAGTGGTTGTTACTTCAGTTGTTGGTGAATCAGTGGTTGTTACTTCAGTTGTTGGTGAATCAGTGGTTGTTACTTCAGTTGTTGGTGAATCTGTGGTTGTTACTTCAGTTGTTGGTGAATCAGTGGTTGTTACTTCAGTTGTTGGTGAATCTGTGGTTGTTGCCTCAGTTGTTGGTGAATCAGTGGTTGTTACTTCAGTTGTTGGTGAATCTGTGGTTGTTACTTCAGTTGTTGGTGAATCAGTGGTTGTTACTTCAGTTGTTGGTGAATCTGTGGTTGTTGCCTCAGTTGTTGGTGAATCAGTGGTTGTTACTTCAGTTGTTGGTGAATCTGTGGTTGTCACCTCAGTTGTTGGTGAATCTGTGGTTGTTACTTCAGTTGTTGGTGAATCTGTGGTTGTTACTTCAGTTGTTGGTGAATCTGTGGTTGTTACTTCAGTTGTTGGTGAATCTGTGGTTGTTACTTCAGTTGTTGGTGAATCTGTGGTTGTTACTTCAGTTGTTGGTGAATCTGTGGTTGTTACTTCAGTTGTTGGTGAATCTGTGGTTGTTACTTCAGTTGTTGGTGAATCTGTGGTTGTGGCCTCAGTTGTTGGTGAATCAGTGGTTTTCCCCTCAGTTGTTAGTGAATCTGTGGTTGTCGCCTCAGTTGTTGGTGAATCTGTGGTTGTTACTCCAGTTGTTGGTGAATCTGTGGTTATTACTTCAGTTGTTGGTGAATCTGTGGTTGTTTCTTCTGATATTACTGTATTTGTTGTTACTTTAGAAGTTGCTGTATTTGTGGTTATTTCTTCTGATGTTGGTGCATTTGCAGTTGTTTGTTTTGATGTTGTTATCAATTGAAATGAAGTTGACACCAATGGATCACCTGTGATTGGTGCACTTGTAGTAGTCTCTGGAAAAAAAAATTCAGGCATAATATTTCAGCTGTTGAGAAAGTTCAACTTGTTTTAAGTGAAAGTTCATTTTGGCTTGTTGGGACAGAGGTCATAGTAATGTTTAATTTTTTCACATTTCATTATGAATTATGTGCTGAGGGATTAGAAAACTTTAAATCAGTATGTTTAATCAGTATGTTTAAAAGTGGGCAGTCAGTTCCTTTTCTTTTTATGATATGTATTAATGAGCTACAGTTCCATATTGTAAATATTGTACAGCTCCATATCGTATGTGTAGATCTAGATTGATGCTACGGTATGCTTGATCTTCCTGACGAATAAAGTCTTATATTATATGTATTATCTGTTCTTATCGTTTTATCCTTTGACTATAGCACAACTGAAGGTCACGGTGTGATGGTGAAGGACCTGAAGTATTGTTCATCCCATTCACAGCCCTGCTGACCTGTAACACTAAATTGTCTTTTGGACCTAACTGCAACCCACGTCTCTGAAGACAGAACGAACAAACACACACACACACACACACACACACACACACACACACACACACACACACACATATTACAGACTATTAGACAAGAGCAATGTGAAGAGAAAATATGTGTTTTTTATTATGTTTTCGTACATTAAATAGTTTTGATGCTTGGCAGGGATGTTTTATGAACTTAGTAACTGATAGCTGGTTCCCCTAGCCTGACATAGCTCGCCCATAATATGAATGTTCATCCGTTCATTCATGGTCTGGGTACGGTCTTCATGGACATGTTTACATTGGTAGAGACCGGTAGAAACAACCGATCAATAAGCGAAGATGATTAGACGAGCTGTCCAATCGTTTCAAACCAGAAGTGAATGCCCTCCCCACCGCAGAATAATCGCGTCAGTTTAAAGAAGCTCCAGACCATGAATACGGATGAGCAGCAGTATTATGGGCGGGCTATGTCAGGCTATGGTTCCCCTAGTCACTCCCCCCATATTGCAGTACTGGACACAATAAAGCAAACATTCATCAGGCATCATTGCCCTTCTGCCTGCCTGCCTGCCTGTTTGCACTTCACCTTGGTAACCCCTTGATAAGCAGTCAGGCACATGCACATACACTTGGCACATTTACCATCTCATCTTTACTGCAAAGATGTTTCCATGGCAGAAGTGCACCTATGTTGGTAAGAAGATAAAAGTTGCCCTGCCTTTTATGAGGGTCCTCATTGCTCAACAATTCCCACCTCAAGACAAACACGTATGGTTGGCAATAACAGTAGAGTAAAGGTTACATAGGTTGAGCTGATAACTGGAGAAAAGGGGTGTGTGTGGTTGGGGGGGGGGGGGGGGGGTAGACAAATAAATACCCCCCTTGCATCTCTTCTCCCTAGGGTTTATCCCTAGGAATTATCTGCACTGATAACTGGAGAAGAAGAAAAAAAGAAAAGGAAATAGACCAATAAATAACACCCCCCACCAAATGGATTAAATATCTATAGCAATTCTTGATGAATTTATGTCATGCAAAATTACTGATTTGATAAAAAAAATGGCATACAAATGGCAACATGTTTTGTTCACTGTAAAATATGGGATTGAAGTCACACACACACACACAGTTTATCTATAGACACAATCGCATAAATGCAGTCACATGTTTTTCAGAAAAGAACATTTACAGTATACAGCTCATATTTACAACACACAGTAAAGCTGTAAATTATTAACCCGAAACTGTCTTTTACAGTCAGTTTCCACACACTCACTACACCATACTATACTGTACCCCACACTATTGGCTCTACACTAGTTGCACTTCAGATGAGTTCAGTTCAGAGGGCAGTTATTACAGCCACAATCCCAAACTCACACACAATCTTGTCTAATCTCACACACAATCCCAAACTCACACACTCTTATCGTGCTGTAATTCTGGGTTATGATTGGCCTTTCGATACACTAGATATTCAGACCGTTAGCACTGCAAAAAGATAAGTAAGGATTTCCTGGATAACAATTTCAAGCAATATTGGACAGAAAGTGAAAAAGATATAAGTGAAGAAAATATTATGACAGTGACAATAAAGTGAAAATAGAGAAAATGTTGAGATGAAATATTAAAAATCTCAACTAAACAACTAAAAAAATGGAAAAAGAATCTATATTGCAGTTTTGACCCTGTCTCTTACAGTATTTGCTATAAGAGAAAGGCCTCGACTGAAGGTATACATTGTATCATGCCTAATTAATCACAAAAACATGTATACAGTGTAAATACACAGACACAGACAGTTTGCACATCTGGATACTTGTGCATATGCATGATACTAAGCTGCATGCATTACAAAGTTATGAGATGCTGTAAAACTTCCTGCCTTGCAAATTTGTTTTCCATTCTTAATGTTGTTGCTTTGTGCGCCAATTGTATGGATTTTGTGTCCAAAAAATAGCAGTTTGAAAAGAGAGTGAACAGTTTAGCAAAAAAGCTTTTGCTTTTACAAATCATTACTGATGACTTGTAAAGTGGGTGAAAGGTTTTGCGATTATAGTGTGTATATATATAGTGTGTATAGTTGTGCAAAAATGGGCAAAAGTTTCAACAATTGTGTAATTAGGAGGTCTTACCTGTAGAGAGTGTGAGACTGATGATGAGGCCCAGAAGGCAGACATATTTCCCTGTAGGTACCATCTCTCGCTCTCTCAGTGACTCAGGAACACACAGGTGATACAGGTCCAATCAGAGAGGATGCAGGACCCCCTCAGACCCACTCTGGCCAATCAGAGTGGCCGTAGGACCCCCTCACTCTCACCCTGGCCAATCACAATCAGGCTGCTTCCTCAGAGAGGATGCAGGACCCCCTCACACGAACCCTGACCAGAGTCAGGCTGCTCTCAGGCCACTTCCTCACTGTGGGTGCAGAACCCTGGCCAGACCAGAACCAGATCAGACCAAACTAAATAGTTTCCACCAGTATCAGTCCAGACTAGATGGCCACTGTGGTTTCCACCAGGTCAAAACAGCTCCTGTTTGCTGTGTGTCCAGGACTACAGTAGACGGCTCTTGTGTGACTAAGACTAGATGGGTGCTGTGTGCCCAGGACTCGATGCTGAGCGCCACTGCTGGTCTCAGTCAGTCTTCAGAGTGCATGTGGGCAGTGGTCTGCCTTGTTCAGGATTAAACATTGAACCACGCTTAGCTATTTGCTGCATCACACATCCTGAATCCCAGCTCCCACCTTAGATAAGCATCCTCATCCATATTGGTGCAGCTCATCACCCACGCCACACCATGGGGCAATAAAACAATTCAGTCATTCGGTATGCAAAGCTCAGATCAAAGCCTGGCGGAGAGGAGGCTTCACAGTGCCTAAGGTAAGGAATAGAATAGCGGTTAAGGTAAGGCATGGTACAGTTAATAATGAACATCTCACCTCTCTGGGAAAGTAATGAAAATCCACTTCCTCCTCAGCCTGCCTGCTCTGACATCAGCTTTCTGCACTGTCACTGCTGATCTCTCCTCACACAAAATAATTATTATCAAATATTAAGTTATAAACTATTTGGATACATGTTATTTCACCTAGTCTTATTTTGTATATTGTATATTTTACACATTTTCTTTTTCATTTCTCTTTGCCTCTGTGCTTTCTTTGTTTTTTGTTTTTGTTTTACAGTCCTTGGTGAGCTGTTGTTATTTGCTAGTTGCTTTCTAAATAAATGGACATTAACATTGACAAAGTAAATTTGTCAATACACCCTGGTCGCACAAGCCAGGCAAAGTGCTTTCATTACAGATGTATATGTTTTTATATTTCATGTAGCACACACACACACACACACACACACACACATTTCTCTTTGCCTCTGTGCTTTCTTTGGTTGTTTGTTTTGTTCTACAGCCCTATGGTGAGCTTTGCTAAGGGACTGTACGATATTTACCGGGGGGGGGGGGGGGGGGAGGGCCGGTCGTCAGGGGGGGAGGGCCTAGGAGATTTTTTTTAAGCCTTAGGGGAAGGCCCAGGAGAATTTTTTTGGCCTGGGGGGAGGGCCGAGGAAAATATTTTTTTCCTGATCCATGATATTTTTTTCCCCTGCTCAATAATCCTTTTTTGATATTTTAAAAGGTTAGCCCATCGTCCCTTTATAATAGTCTAAGGTTAGGCAGAGGTTTTGGACCGGGCTATCCGAGCCACATAGGCTATAGGCCTATGCTGAGTCTACTGGTGGAGAATGAAAGTCGTGGGAAAGCCTGTCACTCACATAGTTTAGACTTTTGTCGTCTTTGTATATAATTTCTATTTGTTGAGGACTGTACATGCTACTTAAGACAACCTGCGGAGTTTCGCACCACCTCTCTGTTGGCTGCGTTATGCAGAGAGCAGAATTGGATAGCCTATATGAGATTGGACAGTTGAATGAATATTAGGCTATATCCTATTTATTTATTCTGTAATCCTTTGTTAACAAACCACCATAGGCTATTGTAGTGGTCTGCAAGTAAGCAAGTAGTAAAGTTTAGAATCTCCAATAACGCTCAAGGCAAAAGCTAGGGACGTCTTTTGCTCAAAATCTCTCATGTAGGCTTGACTTTTTTGGTTATTAAACTTTTTTCGTTTAATAACCAATGTATACCGCGATCAAACAGGATATCCGTAAACTTTGATTTTGGGGATAATAGTGCATTGAACTTTTCGGACTTGGTTGTTTGCTATTGAGGTGATTTAAGTAAGCTCTGTTTAAAAGCGTCCACCTATACTAAGTATAGCGGCTATAAGCATTCACAGGTGGCTATCGCTAGTAGTGGTAAGCCAGTATGAGGGTTTCTGCTAAGCTAAAAACCTCATATTAGTCACAATGCACTGATTAAATGAAACCAATTCGTACCGAACAGATTGTGGGCATGTGTTAAAACGAGCAATATTCTGCTTATCTAGACACCAATGATTCGCAGTGCAGCCTATTTTTCAGCTCCTTGAAATTAAGGGTGATATTTTGGCAGGTATGGGATGTCTGGCGTAGTGGAGCCTGTTGCTAAGGCCACTGAACAATTCATACATACAGTAAACATAGTCCATTTAGGGCCTAACTGCTTTATAACATTCAGTCGAGTCTGTACTGCCGCACGAAACAGCAGTGTTGATAAAGTTGGTACTGTTCACGCGGTAAGAACATTGACAACGTACTTTACTACCACCTAAGGTTACGTTTAGTTTTTGTGTTGATTTAGGTACTCTGTTTATCCAAGTGTCCGCTTATCCTGCACGGCGGCCAATGCACCAGACGTTTGCTTTGGCATTCTCCTAGCAAGATTGTCTCCAAGTTGGTATGGCTACTATGTTGAAAAGTTGAACCAGTAAAATATGTTGCCTTCCGACTTAAGATATTAACCTTGTTTGAGTTTAGTAATGTGGCCTATGCAAACGTCGGCAGCCCAAATGTTCAAAGAGCCATATTGGCCCAAAAAAAACTAAAACCATACCTGTCTGGAGCCGCAAAAGTCTAAAAGCCTTATAAAAGGCAACATAGACTGTCAATACATCATATATTATATATACATCATATATATTGTCAATACAATATATAAGCTGTATGTATACTATTAAAATGACTAAGTAGGCTACAAATACAAAATGAACATTCATGATTAAATGTTTATTTTAATGTTTATTTAAATGTTTGCAGCGCATCCTTGAGAGAATTACGCACCACGTGACTACTGATGTACGATAGGCCTATTGCTGCTTCAAGTTTAGCCTAACTCCCATTACAATATTATAGTGTTTTGGTTTTTGTTGCACTGGTTTTAGGTCTCAAGAACAAAAACGTGCATAGCCTCATGCTATTTTCAGCCCGTGTGGAAATTAAATGTTCTCTTCAACGTCAATAGACAACAATAGAACTTACTGTTCAATTACTGTTCAATAACAATCAACGAAGCGCAAAAAATAGCGCAATTATAAAGATAAAACGGTAAGTCAAATGCCAAGTTAAGTAGCCTAAGTCAGTGCAAATGAGAAAAATAAATAAAACAATCTTTTAATTCTCTCCCTTACTCATCATCAGAGATTAAATAAATTACAATCGCAAAGAAGTAACGCAGTTTGCGATTAAAAAGCAGCTGGCTTAAAAATTCATCAGTCAGTCGAAAATAAGACCGATAAACTTTGATTTTCTGTGCATTATCCTCATCTCATAAGTTCGCAAATGCCACGAAGTCTGTGCAACTGTCAAATGCAGAAGCATCCTTCTCTTCCCCCCTCAGCTACAGACACGTAGGCTACATCATCGGACCTTGCACCTTGCAAATAATCACTGTTGAGTGTGTGATCGTGATGAGCGTCTTTGAACTCTCTCAGGGATGAGAAGTGGGAGAGCGTGCCTCGCTCTATCCCTGACTGTCAGCTTGCGCTCGAATGATAAAAACGGCTTCCAGCATTTGAAGCGCAAATTTCTTAAATATCAAATACAATGAAATATATTTATAACTACATACATTTTTACAACATAAGAATGTTTGTGTCATGTTTACCCCCTAAGAAACCATATTTAAAATTAAAAAAAAAAAGTTATTTTTCCATTTTCACACATTTTTGCAAAACCTCCATCATGGACGTTGTTAGGTCCATTTTGGGGGGCTCAAGCCTCCCTAAATTTCCCCCAAGCCCCCCTAACACTGGGCATTGTCTGTAAATTACATCCATTCTTAGCAGTTATATTACTCGCGGAGTTAACGTCAGATCTCCGGACACCATCGGATTCAGTAGACTCCAAGCTTTCCAATGATACTAGTCACTAATTGCTATGATAAACGGTCCACGAGAAAGTCCACTTTAAGTACATGTGAAATTTCTCAGTAAATTCTCCAGCTCTGCATCCACTGAGAGCATTTTTTTCTTGTTGTAACTGATGACGAACTATGCTTCAAGTTGAGCAGGAAAAATAGTCTTAAATCTGAAGTTTGGTAGGCTATAGTCTGATCCAGCAAATTTCTAGGCAACATATTCTCCAAAAGACTGAACTATGAAATATACATTAGCCTGTAGTCTATGCCATATTAGTTTGTCCTACATGCATTGATGGACATATTTATTTGCTATAGCCTAGCATAATATTGTAGTAGCTATTGTATGCTCATTTTGCAGAATAAATGTTTTAGAAACTTTCATATTTGACTGTATCATCAGATTTCCCTAGGATTTGAACTAAGCTAGTTGTTACCATTGTTGTATCTTGCTCAGTGCATTAGACTGAAATAAATGCAGCTATATAGAAGAGCCTAGTTCATTTACACCACAGTCATTGATGGAGATATTTGCAAACATCTCTCTTCACAAACCAGTCTAGATTTTTGTTAATAAAAATAGCCTAAGATATGAGATATTCTGATAAATGTCCTTCAAGTAATAAAAAGTTGGCAATATACACACATATACACTGTAGGCCTATAATATAATTTATTTATTAAAAATTTTCGGCGCGCGCTCCGCATACATATTACCCCTCTGGGGCTAAGCCCCCCTTGACTATGGATCCTAGTGACGTCCACGACCTCCATTGAGCCATTAGGGGGTGCTAAAGAGCCGTGTGCGGCTCAAGACCCGCGGGTTGCCGACCCCTGGCCTATGCTATAACTGGAAATACCAACACTCAGACAATTAGACGTCAGTGTCGGAATGGTGGCATGTGCCTAGGCAGAATTTTTGCAAGATGACAACACAACTCACCAGGCATAGCCTACCCTACCGATGTGTGTTCAAGCAATCTTTATTATTTAGGTAGAAAAGGCCCACTCTGATATTATTCTTAACCACACATAAAACGACATGTTTTCCCCTTTTCTGAAGCATCCACCTACAAGTCGTAGTAGGCTATTGTAGAAATCAGCGCTGCGTGTGTAAGCTACCCGTGTATGCGTGCTTATGACATTTGCTGGCCGTTTTAACCTTAAACGTCATTTTTCGACCAGTTTTATTGGATTCATGTAGGGGGGAGGGCCTAGGAGAATTTTTTTGAGCCGGGGGAGGCCCCTGGAAAAAACAAATTGACCAGGGCGGAGGGCCAGGCAAAACATTTTTAACCCTATCGTCTGACGACCGCGCCCCCCTCTAAATATCGTACAGTCCCTAATTGCTTTCTAAATAAATGAACATTAACACTGACAAAGTAAATTTCCAGCAGCAAGACAACACAGGGTTTTAAAATGGCTTAATACTATCATAGAACAATCCAGAGACTGACAGCATGGAGTGATTTAGTGGAGTAGTGTCATCAGCATATACAGTCCAAACCACCCCAACACATATAGATGACAATGCAGTGACATAGGATAAGGTCATCAGCATCTAGGAAAGCAATGATGTAGGGTCATTATCAGCGAGTCAAGTCAAGTCAAGTGTATTTATATAGGGCATTTTAACACAACTCAGTTGATCCAAAGCACATTACAGTGGAAGGGGAGATCTCACTAACCACCACCACAGTGTAGCACCCACCTGGGTGATGCACGGCAGCCATCACGGTCGGTGCCAGAACGCTCACTACATACCAGCTTGAGGTGGAGAGTGAGGGAATGGACAGGACAGAAGGGATAGATGAGCCAATTATGATATAGTGATATAGGATAAAGTCATCAGCATATAAGAATGCAGTGATGTATATGTTGTCATCAGTATATGAGAATGCAGTGATGGATTATAGTGTCATCATCATATAGGGTCCAACCCACCCCAACACATATAGATGAGAATGCAGTGATGTATTATAGTGTCATCATCATATATATGGTCCAGCCCACCCCAACACATATAGATGAGAATGCAGTGATGGATTATAGTGTCATCATCATATATAGGGTCCAGCCCACCCCAACACATATAGATGAGAATGCAGTGATGTATTATAGTGTCATCATCATATATATGGTCCAGCCCACCCCAACACATATAGATGAGAATGCAGTGATGGATTATAGTGTCATCATATAGGGTCCAACCCACCCCAACACATATAGATGAGAATGCAGTGATGGATTATAGTGTCATCATCATATAGGGTCCAGCCCACCCCAACACATATAGATGAGAATGCAGTGATGTATTATAGTGTCATCATCATATATGGTCCAACCCACCCCAACACATATAGATGAGAATGCAGTGATGTATTATAGTGTCATCATCATATAGGGTCCAACCCACCCCAACACATATAGATGAGAATGCAGTGATGGATTATAGTGTCATCATCATATATATGGTCCAGCCCACCCCAACACATATAGATGAGAATGCAGTGATGTATTATAGTGTCATCATCATAGGTCAGCCCACCCCACATATAGATGAGAATGCGTGATGTATTATAGTGTCATCATCATATAGGTCACCCACCCCAACACATATAGATGAGAATGCAGTGATGTATTATAGTGTCATCATCATATATATGGTCCAGCCCACCCCAACACATATAGATGAGAATGCAGTGATGTATTATAGTGTCATCATCATATATAGGGTCCAGCCCACCCCAACACATATAGATGAGAATGCAGTGATGTATTATAGTGTCATCATCATATATGAGAATGATGTGATGTAGGATCATTGGTGTATAAGAATGCAGTGATGCACCATCAGAATCCAGGGTAGAATGCAGTGAAGTACTAACTAAATGATGTTATACACTAAACATTGTACAACATTGTATTCTCTCTAGCCCAAAGATGATTTCCCTTTGACCAACAGGGTAGGGCTGGGTTTGTTTGGTCATGCTTTCATTTTGTCAATGGTGCTGGTCTTAGTCTACGTTTAAGATGATTCATAAACTTATACAATATAAAATTATACGTCTTGCTGTAAAAGATACAAAAAGGGTTAGATTTAATGGCTCATACCAGTGCTTTCAGGTGTAAAACAGGAACAGAAATGCATCTTATAAAATCTTATTGTACTATCACTTTTATGTAAGACACTTTTATGGCTTTAAGTTTCATCATGTGTTTGGCACGAGCCTCTAAGTTTCTTGTTCCTCTAAATGGAAACCAAATTTAAACTGATATCAGTCAGTCAGGCCAAGTTTGAGTTTGTCAAATAATACAGCTTATAAGGCTAGCGTCGCTAGTAAACACTTTAAAAGGCATCTAGTGGAATGCATGGTGTAGACCCTAGCTACATAGACTGTACTCTGGAGAATAGTAGAGGGGGTGGATGATGGCCTCAGGTGTGTTTTGTGCTTCATTTTTTCTGCCAGTAATAATTTCAGTCACATTTCTGACGTTACAAAACATTCAGAAACAATGTACTCATGTTCTAAGCAGCATATTTGCATATTTATATCATCAATTACATTTCATTTGCCTTTAGATGTCTTACTTTCAGTTACTTAGTTACTTTCACTTCAACATTTTTTCAAATGGAAGCAAAGTGAAGAACACATTCATAATTGATTGAATTGATAATTCTAATGTGAACCTCATGTCTTGTTCCTTTAAGTGTGTGCCCTGAGTGTATGGGTGTGTGTGTGTGTGTGTGTGTGTGTGTGTGTGTGTGTGTGTGTGTGTGTGTGTGTGCCCTGTGTGTGTGCTCATGTGAATGTTTCCTTGGAAAGGTGGACAATGTCGAAGTGATGCGGCTGACTTTATGTTAGTGACCTATGGGGCTATACTCTCATTCTGACATAATATAATAATCAAGGTTGGCAATGTTTGAGTTCTGACAGAAGTTCTGATAGCAGTAGGGTTGCCACATGTACTGGATTTTCCTTGATTGTCCCGTTTTTTTGTGCGTCTGTCCCGGAAAGCTGATAATTTTTTCCAGGACACATATTGTCCCGGATTTTTGCAAAAATTCTTCACAATGTTCTTCTTCATAAACTTATAATTCTGCTGCAGCATCAGTGTTCCCTGCCACTATTTTACATAGGCCAAGTCTTGCTGTGCTGGGATGCTGGGATGCCACTTGCTTTTATTTGATTGGTTATTTGCGGACATCCTAAGACTCTGGGAGTCTCCTGCATTTAATGGAGTGGGCGCAGGATAGCCTATGACTAGGCCTCACCGGTAACATTCATTATTCATTGGAGTAGGCCTATACCTTAATTTTATAAATAGACAGGTTATGACAATACTAGTTATAAATAAGCTATGAACATCAGATTTGCGGATTTATTATTGTTACCAGCAATCAACCACTAGTTAATCTTTAGGCACAGTCATGCAATGGCCATAATTCCTGTAGCCTTCTTGGTTTGCATATTATAATCGTTAACACTTTCAGCATGAATATTGTCAGTGCTGTCCAATAGGCCTAGTTGTACTTGTGTCCTTTAGGTTGATATTGAGGTTGTTTTAATGGGTGTTGAGGTGCTAGTGGTACCTACTTTCCCCACTCACAAAAAAAAAAAAAAAAAAAAAAAAGCATGGGCAGGTGTCCTGGATTTTCACAATTCAAATGTGGCAATCCTAGATAGCAGTGGGTCCTAAGTTCTGTTAGCAGTGGGCTCTCATGTTCTGATAGCAGTGGATTCTCAGTTCTGATAGCAGTGGATTCTCAGTTCTGATAGCAGTGGGCTCTGTTCTGATAGCAGTGGGCTCTGTTCTGATAGATGCTCCACTCGCTGTGGGTTGTGCTAAGTGTAACGGATGCCAACTATCTCGGCTAGCTGGCGGCAGTATGTGTAAATCCTCACAATTCAGTTCCTTAATGGGCGCTTCTAACTGCTGAGTTATAAGCCTGGGCTTTTAGCTCAGTGGTTAGAGCGTTTGACTCCCATGCCATGGGTTTGTTGTAGCTGACCCGAGTGTGGCTCTGGCTCTGGCTACATACTGTAAGCTTAGTGTCCAAATGTGTTCTGATAGCAGTGGGTTCTGAGTTCTCTGAAGTGTGTTCTCTGTTCTGATAGAGGTGTGTTCTATGCTCCAATAGAAGTGTGTTCTATGCTCCGATAGCAGTGGATTCTGAGTTCTGATAGAAGTGTGTTCTCTGTTCTGATAGCAGTGGATTCTGAGTTCTTGTAGAAGTGTGTTCTATGTTCTGATAGCAGTGGATTCTGAGTACTGATAGAAGTGTGTTCTCTGTTCTGATAGAGGTGTGTTCTGTGGTAGCTGTGGGCTGTGCTAAGTTTAGTGTCCAAATGTGTTAAGCAGTTCCTTCTCCTCTGTATATTTCACC
>JAODXP020000024.1:356254-358754 GCA_027497455.2 Sardinella longiceps | reverse complement strand
ATAGTAGAGTAACTAATAGCTACCATCAGTACCATAAGAGTACTAAAAAAATAGAAAAAAATGGAAATTAGCAGCAATGGCTATTTAACTTTGTTTTATTTTTATCCTCTTGTTCTAGGCCATGATAATAAGATGAGGTGTGCTGCGTCATTATTATTACTATTATTATTAGTAGTAGTATTATTAATAATTATAATAATTATAATAATATTAATTATCATTTTTTTTTTTTTGGGGGGGGGGGGGGGGCGCCAGATAAGGTGTTCGCCCAGGGCACCAAAGAGGGTAGGACCGCCCCTGTGTATGTGTGTGTGTGTGCTGTGGGAAAAGTGATCATTCTCTCTGAGGCCACCAGGGGGAGTATTTTGTCTGTAAATCAAGACTGATGTTGCACAGCTTTGGGGATGAGATTTGGAGCATAATACGATGTTCAAAACAGTTTCTGCCCCAATGGGTTAGCTGTCGGCGCTAATTCGCCCCTAATTTCTCCGAAAAGTGATGTAACTCCACCCAACCCACAAACCAAGTCGGTGTTATGTTTTCAGTGGAAATGCAAGACAAGAGCGGGGTAGTGTAGTTTAGGGCCAAGTAGATACCAGGCTGAGTAGGTACTGGGCTGTATCGAAAAGCGCTATTAGTGAACTCTAAAGTGGCAGTGCTATAAGCAGAGTGAGGACACTCAGACTCTCATTGCAAGGGTTGTTTTCATGGAAATTAGGAATGCAGTATATGCCCACAATAATTATAAGCATTTATGGGCAAACCCCTGTAAGTTGAGAACTTCTGCTCTTTATTTACTATGAGTAAGGAGTTCCATTTTACAACTTTAACATTCTGCAGCACTTTTTATAATATTGCTTAAAATTCCCCTCACACCCTGATTGCAACTAATTAACTAACTGCAGTAACACAGAAATGAAAAATGTTGGTCACCTGAACGGGACCAAACATAATTCAATGATTTTGAGCATCCCATTAAAATGATTGGATGATGTGCCTATGAAACTCAACTGCCATCTGGTTTGGGTGGTAGAGGTGCACTGTAGCCTCTATACTCCCCTGACCTAAAATCAGAGAAGGTTGCTAAAATTACACCTTATGTTTTGAAAAAGTGTGAAAAGTTTACAAAACTCGATTCCGAAACTGCAGTCTGTGTGATCGTGTGATGCTACCCACGCACAAAATAATTATTTCTTTAAACTTTTGGCTTCTTTGGCGCAGGTCCTGCTGTGCCTACCAAAATGCGTTGCATATTGCATATGACCATAGGCTTAGGAGAGGCGAACCACAGACACTGAAGGGACCCTCACATATTCACACATCTAAGCCACAGCCACAGCCATCCCCGTCCCCACATGACCCTCAAGTAGCCTCAAATAGGCTACACTCACGCCTAATCACACGCCTGGCAGGAGCGTGTGAGACAACATAACACATCGGAACAGTTCTCATGTCCAGTTGATCCCGCCAACGCACACAGACGCACGCACGCACACACACACACACACACACACACACGCACGCACGCACGCACGCACACGCACACTTCAGATTTTCTGTTATGCACTGTTGCAATATTTGGAGAGAAAAATAGGCTACTTAAAACAAGGAAGCCTGCTAAAAACTCTCTCTTTCTCCGAGACATGTATGTCTTATTTGGACTGCAGAACGTGAGAGACTGATAGCGCAGAAGGTGTGGTTAGTCTGTGTGACGTTAGTTTGCTGGTTGTTCTTTTTCTCTAATCGGGACCTTTCCAAGGCCGCGTGGCCAATCGCGCGGAATCAGACGAACCAACTCCGCGAGACCTGTCATCCGGTAACTTCAAACAGCTCGAGACTTGTCATCCGGTAACTTTTGGCTTTGACAAACAGCTCGTCTGACTGCCTGTCGCTAGACCCGCTATTCGACTGCCATTCGCACTCAGAGAGCACAGCAGAATTCACTTACGTCTCCATCCACGTGTGCGACTTCAAAGTTTTTTTTAAAAAAATCTTACCTGTCTTCTCATTGCGTGCCGCATACCATAATATCATCTTTTTGGTGAGACAGGTAGGCGGTGTGATGTCATTCAGACTTACTCATGGAAATGTTAGTGAAAGAAACAGAATACTATACTAATGGCCGATGTCCATGTCATTGTTACAGTAACTGTTAGATTGTTGTTATTGTGAGTTGTGTGTGTGTGTGTGTGTGTGTGTGTGTGTGTGTGTAAGACAGGCAAGAGAAGGCGTGGTCGTGTTTTAGTGTAACTTAGTCTGCCGTGAGATTACAGTGAAAGATGATATTTACATTGACACTAAAGCAGGTCGATAGAGAAACCGATGCTGTAGATGATTCAGACGCATGGGAGGTTTATGTGAAAGGTTGTGTGTGTCTGTGTGTGTGTGTGTGTGTGTGTGTGTGTGAGACAGACTAGTCAGAAGTCCACTGTCTGTATGACAGGTGTGAGGAGGGTTTCCTGTTGAGATGCCTATGCATGTGATGGTGTGTGTGTGTGTG
>JAODXP020000024.1:311254-313754 GCA_027497455.2 Sardinella longiceps | reverse complement strand
CAGCGCTCTCCCCCACACACACACGCTCACACACACACACTCTCCCACCCTCCCTCCCTCTCGCCTCTCTGTCCCAACAGGATTAGGAGCCGCAGGACGGGGGAGGGGAGGGAGGGATGGAGAGGCCAGGAGGGAGGGGGAGGGGGAGAGAGGGAGGGAGAGAGAGAGAGAGAGGGAGGGGGGGGGGGTGCCTGACAGAGAGACAGAGAAAGAGAGGGAGAGAGAGGAGGGAGTCTGACAGAGAGAGAGAGAGAGAGAGAGAGAGAGAGAGAGAGAGAGAGAGAGAGAGAGAGAAATCTGCATAACTGGTGCAGGGGAGAGGAGAGAGGAGGGGCAGGTCAGTGCTGGTAGCGGTAAGAGTTTGTTTTGGTTCTTATTCCAACCCTCAGTCTCACTTATCTTTTACTGGGACACTCAATAGAGAGTCAACAGAGAGTCTCACTAACTAGCTGCTAGTTTTAAAGTTAGCACTATTGCAGGCCAGCATTGGGCTAGTTTTAAAGTTAGCACTATATTAGACCAGCATTGGGCTAGTTTTAAAGTTAGCACTATATTAGACCAGCATTGGGCTAGTTTTAAAGTTAGCACTATATTAGACCAGCATTGGGCTAGTTTTAAAGTTAGCACTATATTAGACCAGCATTGGGCTAGTTTTAAAGTAAGCACTATATTAGACCAGCATTGGGCTAGTTTTAAGGTTACCATTATAGCAGACCAGCATTGGGCTAGTTTTAAAGTTAGCACTATAGCAGACTAGCATTGGGCTAGTTTTAAAGTTAGCACTATATTAGACCATTAGGCTAGTTTTAACGTTAGCTAGCACACCAGAAGGCCAGCATTGGCATTGGACTAGTTTTAAAGTTAGCTAGCAGCAGCACTCTAGCAAGTCAACACGGAGCTGAGGGTACAGCAGCCATGTCAACATTGGGCTAGTTTTACAGTTAGCAGCACTGCAGAAGACCAGCATTGAGCTAGTTTTAAAAGTTATGTTAGCTATGGCAGTGGCCTTTACTGTCTATAAACTCAGAATCATTGAAACAGTACTGGACAGTCACAACTCTTAGCATGAAGATGTGTGTTTCAGCAGAGACATACAGTATGAGATGAATCTGAGCAAAGACAGATATGAGCTGTCTTGAGCTGTTGACAATTTTAATCTGATTAAGACACGAATCAGAGTGAGATTAGAACCAGCAGTGTTCCCTAGGCAACAGATAAGACAGCCATCTTGGTTTTTAATGTTGCAGCTCACATGTATCTTTCTTACTGACCGATACCAGATACCAACCAGAGGACCAGCATTCCTTTACTTGCTCCACACACACACACACACACACACACACACAGACAAAACATCCTCACACAGCAGAGTGTCTCTCGTGCTTGGCCTGAGGGTTTCCTTGGGTGGAAGTGTGTTTTGTGTTTACCTGTGCACAGGTGTGGAGATCCCCCACCCCACTCACCCACCCACTCCCCCACTCTTTTCAGTCTCTATGAAATGTAGGTCAAACTCAGGTAAACACAGACACCTCTTGCTTTCTCTGCATGGGAACTAAACTCATGTAAACACTATAGCACCTCTGGGCTCTAGTCACAGGAGCTGGACAGACTTAACCAATCACAGCTCCGGAGTAAAGGATAAGTAGCCATTATGCCCTTAACCAGGATCACTAACATACACACACGCTTTCAGAAACTACTGCTTATAAGGCACACAGTATCCACTTTTAATATCTATTTTGTGTGTATGTGTGTGTGCGTGTACGTGTGTGTGTGTGTGTGTGTGTGTGGAGTACCTTTACAAACTGCTCTGCCTCATGCATCTCATCCAGGTGCTCTGGGATCGGCTGCTTCAGTCTGGCCTTCATCTCCTCCAGCTCCTGTGCGCTATCGACCAGCTGGGTCTCACAGCTCTCCCAGCTCTAAACATAGAAAACACAAGACCAGTGAGGCAGTGCACACACACACACACACAGACACACAGACATACACACCATGCTTAATTGAGCTTTGCCTGGAAACTTTACTTAGCTTTTGAAATGAGCTCTCAGGCAAGATACTGAATGTTGACCCATTTGAGATGACCTGAGGGCAGGCCCAGTATTTCTGCAGCACCTCTAGCTTGTGCGCTAGCAGGCTCGCAGGGTGGCTAGGCTAGGCCATGGGGTTTTGACCTGCACTGAGCTAGTTTAAAAAGTAACAGGGTGGCTACTGAATTGAATTGTCTTTATTGGGATGATACCTTGAGATGGGACATCTCATTTTCAAGGTGGTCCCATAAAACACAAAACAATACTGTATACCGTAAGCTAGGCCATGGGGGTTTCACCTTCACTGAGCTAGTTTTAAAAATAGCAGCGTGGCTACTGTAGGCTAGGCAATGGGGGTTTGACATGCAGAGCTAGTTTTAAAGGTGCAGGCTAGCAGGGGGCTACTGTAGGCTAGGCTATGCCATGGGGGTTCCACCTGCACTGAGCTAGTTTTTACTATAAAAGTAGCA
>JAODXP020000024.1:273754-278754 GCA_027497455.2 Sardinella longiceps | reverse complement strand
CTGTGCGGGGGGGGGGGGGTAATGATGTGTGTGTGTGAGGCAGGGGTAGTGAGGGGTGTGTGTGTGTGTGTGTGTGTGAGTGAGGAGGGATAGTAAGGAGTTTGTGTGTGTGAGAAGGGGTAGTGAGGGGTGTGTGTGTGAGTGAGGATGGGTAGTTTGTTGAGTGGTGTGTGTGTGAGAGAGAGTGTGTGTGTGTGAGTGTGCTTACCCCAGCTCTGCCTGTGGGGGCTTCCTGAACACACTCCTGGGGGGCTTGGTGTGTGTCAGCGCTCTGAGTGTGTGTGTGTGAGCCAGGGATCTGCTGCTCGTGCGAGACCTCTCTGTGGGTGTGTGTGAGAGTGAGTGTGTGAGTGTGTGTGTCTGAGGGACCTCCAGGCGTCCCTGGCTCTGGAGAGGGGGGCTCCGTCTTACGCACATCCGCTGAAGGAGCCTCGTTTCTGGGCAGAGTCTCCTGCTCAGAGCCCCTGGAGCCTGGAGGTGTGGAGGTCACACAAGAGACCAGAGAGGGCCTGCTGTCAGGTGACCCGTCCTGACCCCATGACCCTGGGCTCACAGAGGTCATCCCTGGGGTCACAGAGGTCATCTCTGCAGTAACCCCTGTGTCCTGACTGCTTTCTGCTAGACTGCTGCTGGACTGAGTGAGAGTGTGTGTGGCGTGTGTGAGAGTGTGTGTGAGAGTGTGTGTGTGTGTCTTCAGCCCCGACGGCAGGTCACTCTGCCCGCTGGCTGTGCAATCCTGACACAGAGACAGAGAGAGACCAGCGCCTTCATCAGCTTCCCTTTATTGCACTTTTTATACAAACAACAGCACAGAGATAGGCCATGGTGATGCCACACACACACACACACACACACTCACACTCTATCTCTCTCTCACTCTCTCTCACACACACACACACACACACACACACATAAGCATGCAGGGGTGGCTACACTACAGACTACAGGAGAGAATCATCAGTGTGTTTACATGGCCTGTGGAGAGAGACTGGTGGACATGTTTCACACTCACACACACACACACACACACACACACACACACACACACACACACAGAATCAGTCCCTGTCTTTGGAGCCATACCAGTAGTACAGTCAGAGAAATGGTTCACTTGAGCAGGTAGACTCCCTAAACCCCAATGCTCCCCTACACCCTAGGTAGGCCACACACCCTTAAATACTTCACTGGCATGGATGAGCCAATCAGGAGGCAGATCTTTGAGGGTCTAGGCCATAAGAGTTAGGATGTAGGGTTTAATGATTTAAGGGTCTAGGGGGCATATTGGGATCCAGTCACAGTTTCATTGATCTAATATGGACTTCCTGAGCAAGTGAATCCGTAGCTTTAGAGTTTTGGTGAAGGCACTTGTTATTGGTGGAGAAGAATCGTTCTATCAAAGGCACATACATACTGAGGCTCTTGTTATTGGTGGAGAAGATTCGTTCTATCAAAGGCACATACATGCTATAGATCTCAACACTAGTTTTAGTGAGGGTCTTTCTTATTGGTGGAGAAGATTCATTCTATATAAGGCACATACATACTGAGGGTCTTTCTTATTGGTGGAGAAGACTCGTTCTACCGAAGGCACATACATAGTTCTCAACACTAGTTTAGTGAGGGTCTTTCTTATTGGTGGAGAAGAATCCTTCTCTAAGGCACATACATACTGAGGGTCTTTCTTATTGGTGGAGAAGAATCCTTCTCTAAGGCACATACATGTCCATACTGTACTGTAGATCTCAACACTAGTTTAGTGAAGGTCTTTCTTATTCTTAATCCTTCAACATATGACATCACACATCTGCATCAGCACAACCCTCGCGTTTAAACATCAAACACTTCACTTCCTTCTGGTGACTCTCATAAAAGCATCAGGCTGTCAGACACACAGTAAGCTCAGAGTTCAAAGGTCAGGCCTTGTTTAGTATTTCATGAGTACTGAGAGAGAGCATGCGGTAGTCACAGGTGTCACAGGTGAGGTCGCTAGCTAGCGCCACCTACAGGTGAGGAGGCCCGTAGCAGCACCTGTCAGTCTTCTCTTGTCTGGGGGTGGAGTTAAATCAGCTCACTCAGCCAAAACAGCCAATAGCCAAACTCTGTGTGTGAGTGGGCCACGCCCAGCTCTGCATCTCTGAGCTCTCATTGGCTAAGCAGAGAGGCAGAGACTGAGCGTGCTCCAGCGCTCCAGTGTTTTGCGTACAACATCAGTGAGGTCAGAGGTCAAATCCAATAGCCACCAAAGGTCAGTCACAATCATCAGAATCAGAATCAGAGGGTTCTGTTGGCAGAACGTTCCAGAATTCTCCACGCAATGGAACCGGCTGGCTCCGGAACCCGCCATGTAAAAGCACTGAAGAGGGTGGAGCTACGGAGAGGTGGATGGGTGGGGTTCTGGGGGGGGGGGGGTTCTAAGAGGGGGTCTAGATGAATGAGGGTTCTAGAAGGTTCTAGCGGGTTCTAGAGAGTTCTAGGAGATGACACACTTGGTTCCTCTAGAGGGGGGCGGGGAGATCTCTTTAACAGAGGGCGTGGTTACCAGCTCTCGAGGGAGCGATTGCGATTGCGTTCGCACCGTCGCCACAGGCTTGGACTGGGGTTCCGATGGCCCCACCCCCACTGCTGTCTGAGACACGCCCACTACAGCCTACAGGAAGAGGAAGCAAAGGTCACTGGGGTTAGAGTTCATGCATCTGACCTCACACACACACACAAACACACAAATTAAACACACGTAGGGTTCTTAAAGACCACTTGGTTACATTGCTTTATACATGTTAAGTGGCTGTAGACATATTCAGTAGTAACACACACTGTGTAAGTGGCTATAACACACACATACACACACACACACACACACACACACACGTACAAGGGCTGTCAGAATCATGAATTACCTTTGGTTCTGAAGATGCTGCAGAACTCTTTTTCTTGTCTCCCTTTCTGGTTCTAGGAGCAGATGTTCCCTCCTGGACAGAACAACAGGTGACAGAACACCCATGAGAACCCAAATACACATCACCACTCTTTACCCCAGGGGACAGACAAAAGGTGTGTTATCTAGGAGAGCTTTCAAACATCACTGTTAACTACAAAAAGCTACAGAATATCACAAAACCTAAACAATAACAAAACAATGTAGAGAATAATAAAACAATCTACAGAATAAAAAGGTTTATAGAACAAAACAATCTTGACTAAAACAATCAGCGAACAACAAAACAACCAAGAGAATGACAAAAACTATCAAGAAAATAACAAAGCAATCTAGAATAAAACAACCTAAAGAATAAAACAGAACAACTTAAACATGACAAAACAACCAAGAGCAGTACAAAAATCAAGGAAAAAAAAAAAAAAAAAAAAAGATATAGAGCCTGAGATTGAAGAGTTCCAACTCCTCTTTCATGCTCTTCCATTGGCTGATGGCTATCTGGGATCTGCTGTCCCATTGGCTGATGGCTATCTGGGATCTGCTGTCCCATTGGCTGATGGCTATCTGGGATCTGCTGTCCCATTGGCTGATGGCTATCCCATTGGCTGATGGCTATCTGGGATCTGGTATCCCATTGGCTGATGGCTATCTGGGATCTGGCATCCCATTGGCTGATGGGTATCTGGGATCTGCCGTCCTATAGAGAACATAAGTCACGCCCACTTTCGGTTTAGCGATGGGACCCTTTTAGCCGTGAGAGTGAATGGACAGATAAACGTAACTTTCTGGTCCACTTTGATCTATACCCTGAGTCACACATATGTTGTATTTGAATTTAAATGGTAACCAGTAATGCCAATCAAGACTATGTTTGTTGTATAATATAACATAACTTTTGAAGTTTGTCTACAATCAATTTATTTTTTTATGTTTGTGAAGCTCAAAATGTAAGTTTATAAACATTATAAACATCATACTGTATATGTCATCATATATATATATGAAACCCACGGCTCATACCAAAGTTACCAGTAGTTATATTTATCTGTTCACTCATTTTCCTGGCCTCGATAGGTCCCATCTCCAAACCAGAAGGGGGCGTGACTTCCGTTCCCTATTGGTTGATGGCTATCTGAATGGCATGTGGATCTGCTGACCCATTGGCTCAGGGGATAAACATGCAGACACAGAGACTTTTCTAAACTCTCTAGTCTCAACTTCATCACATTTTCTCCTATTGAAAATGGAGTGGAGTTGAAGTAGCCCAGGAGCAGATCTCTCGCTCTCTCTCACACACACACACACACACACACACACACACACACACACACACACACACACACACACACACACACACACACACACACACACACATGCTCTGCACTCCCAAAAGTCAGGGATTATTATACAAGATGGCCCCCTAGTGGAGCAACCAGAGTATAACACCATCTCCATCTCCATGACACACACGGCCATACAGCACAAACACTAACTCAAGCCAACACTGTCCACACAGGACATTGACTCTACTGATGACCCAAGAGTGACCCAACACTGGACATGGATGAGAGATGGGAACTAGACCAGCAGACCAGCAGACAGGCAGGAGCAGTGGCCAATGAGAACCACTGGAGGAGGAGGAGGAGGAGGAGGAGGAGGAGGTGGTGCAGGAGAGATGAAGATGACCGAAGTGATGAGAACACAGTGAAGGAGGTGGCAGGAGGTGGTGAAGTGTCAGAGTGGTGGAAAGGAGGTGCAGGAGTGACCAAGAGGAGGTGTCAGGAGGTGATGGAGGTGACAGTGAACACCACAGTGAAGGAGGTGCAGGAGTGACCAAGAGGAGGTGTCAGGAGGTGATGGAGGTGACAGTGAACACCACAGTGAAGGAGGTGCAGGAGTGACCAAGAGGAGGTGTCGGAGGTGATGGAGGTGACGGGGTGACGGAGTGGAAACACCAGACACTAGTCTAGACAGAAGACTACAGGGAAGAGGCGGGGAGAGAAAAGGAGAGAAAAGGAGAGGAGAGGAGAGGAGAGGAGAGGAGAGGAGAGGAGAGAAGAGGAGA
>JAODXP020000024.1:251254-256254 GCA_027497455.2 Sardinella longiceps | reverse complement strand
GTGCTCCCATAGACTCCTGTTGTAGAGTAAGACTTCCTAGCCCATGTGATCTGGACATGTTAAACCACCCATCACCTACAAGCAGCTTCCAGCACCTCAGCCAGAGAGTGCAGCATGCTAGCTAGCAAGGGAGCTAGAACCCCAGGATGAGTTGAGCCAGGGCCTAGAGCATTGCGAGTCACACACACATGCACGCATACACACACACACACACACACACACACACACACACACACACACACACTCCCTGTCTCTCACCCTTCGAGTGTCTCAGTCCTGAGTTGTGCCTGTGCCTGGAGCTCAGCGAGTCGGACCAGGAGCAGGCTGAGCACACACACACACACACACAACCACACACACACACACTCACCCCTCGAGTGTCTCAGTCCTGAGTTGTGCCTGTGCCTGGAGCTCAGCGAGTCGGACCAGGAGCAGGCTGAGGACGGAGGCCTGTAGATCCTGCACCTCCTCTGGGCAGAAGCAGGGGTCCTGGGGCACGAGCGTCTGGAGGCGGGACAGGTGCGTCTGGAAGTCTTTCTCTAGCGTATCCGTCGCCTGCTGCACGTCTCGGAGACGCTGTGAGCATGTGCGTGCTGATGTCAGAGATGGGAGGAGAGACGTCTCCGTTCTTTGCAGGAACAGCACCGCCCCGCTCATCACCGACACGTACGTCCGCAGGGCCTTCCTCGCCTTCGACACACACTCCTGGAAGAGACACACACACACACACACACACTCATCACTGACATGTAACTTTGCAGGCCCTTTTTCACTATTTACACACACTGGAGGAGACACACACTCTCCCACACACACACACACGCACGCACGCACGCACACACACACACACACACACACACACACACACACACACACATACAGTACACACACACACACACACACACACACACACACACACACACACACACACTCATCACTGACACATAGTTCCTCAGAGCCTTCCTCACTTTTCACACACTCCTACACAAGACAGGGAAGGTGCATTCCTGTAAGTTCACACACACACACACACACACACACACACACACACACACACACACACACACACACACACACACACACACACACACACACTCACCATGCGCTTGTCACACTTGCTGAGCACCAGGTTCTTGACCAGTAGAACGTTGGCCTTGTGTTCCTTCTCCTCTGCGCTGAGTCCCTTCCTGTGTTCTAGAACGTCCAGAACCCTGGCCCGGCTCTCCACGTTCTTCCTGATGGACAGACATCGCCGCATCTCCTCGTCTAATTCCTCCTGACGTAGCGACAGCGTCTCCGACGGGTCCAGCGCCCGATTGGCCTGCCGCAGCAGCCTCAGAACCGCACGACACTCTGACCCGTAGTGGACGCCCCGCAGCTGCTCCCATTCTAGAATCTGCAGGTTATTATGGGCTGTCAGCTCCCACGCGTTCAGAGAGTCCAGCACCTGAGAGAGGAGGAGATAATTAATAAAGTATCTATCTATCTATCTATCTATCTATCTATCTATCAATCATCTATCTATTTATCTACAGTATCTATCTATCTATCTATCTATCTATCTCCCACGTGTTCAGAGAGTCCAGCACCTGAGAGGGGGAGGGAGATAATTAATAAAGTATCTATCTATCTATCTATCTATCTATCTATCTATCTATCTATCTATCTATCTATCTCCCACATGTTCAGAGAGTCCAGCATCTGAGAGGGGGAGGGGAAGATAAGTAAAATAGGTAACCCTCCACCTGTACAGCAACTTGGGTGGAGGGGGGGGGGGGTACTCTATCTATCTATCTATCTATCCATCTATATCTATCTATCTATCTATCTATCTATCTATCTATCTATCTATCTATCTATCTCTTTCTCTCTCTCTCTCCCACGTGTTCAGAGCGTCCAGCACTGAGAGGAGTAGGTAGATAACCCTACCTACCCACGTAACCCATGTTTCCCAAGTGGCACATAAGATAATACAACAGGGGAGTGTATGTATGTATTTTTATATGTATGGCACATAAGATAATGCAACAGGGGAGTGTATGTATGTATTTTTATATGTATGGCACATAAGATAATACAACAGGGGAGTGTATGTATGTATTTTTATATGTATGGAGGGCATAAGTGTGTGTACTACTACATGAGTGTACTACAAGCTCAAGCACCTACACTGTATGTGTGTATGCAGAGAGGGATATATAGTGTGTTACCTGTTCCAGTAAGTTAGGGTGAGGTAGAGTAAGTTAAGGTAAGTTAAGGGTAAGTTATGGTAAGTTAAGGGTAAGTTAGGGTAAGTTAAGGGTAAGTTAGGGTAAGTTAGGGTAAGTTAGGGTAAGTTAGGGTAAGTTATGGTAAGTTAGGGTAAGTTAGGGTAAGTTATGGTAAGTTATGGTAAGTTAGGGTAAGTTTAGGGTAAGTTAGGGTAAGTTAGGGGTAAGTTAGGGGTAAGGTAAGGGTGGTTGTGGAGGGGGGATAAGTGTAAGTAAGGTAAGGTGAGGTAAGGTGAGATAAGGTAAGTTAGGGTAAGGTAGAGTAAGGAACGGTAAGTTAAGGTAAGTTAAGGTAAGTTAGGGTAAGTTAATGGTGATTGTGGAGGAGGCATAAGGGCTATAGGGCTGTGTGTGTTACCTGTCCCAGGCGCTTGCGCTCGGCAGTGAGCTGACTGGGGAAGAGCTCTGGCGCCACCTGCTGGAGCTCCTCGGTAGCCTCCTGGCAAAGCAGCTTGACCAGCGGCATGAGACTCAGCAGCGCCTGGCAGTGGCGATATCGCTCCTCTTTCGATCGCCCCTCGTCCCGCGTCAGCGCCACTCGCTCCTCCATCTCCTCCTTCAGCTCCTCCACGCGCCGCCGGTACGCCAGGTAACGCTCGTGCTCACCTGCCCTCTGCTCCAGCGCCGCCATCTTGTGGTGCAGCTCGGCGATGACGGCCAGCAGCTCTCGGCGTTTGTCCTCGGGGCACGGCTGCAGCCGCTCCACCTGGCTCTTGTGCTCCATGACGGTGTGGCGTAGCGGCTCCAGGGCGTTTAGAACCTCCCGCGTGACGGGGAAGCACTGCTGATGCTGCTTCAGCTCCACCAGCATCGAGCGCAGGCTCTTCTCCACGGCAACCAGGCTGCGCTGGGCCGTCTGCTGCGTGTCCATCAGCTGCTCCACTTCCTGTCTGCAGGCTCGCTCGTAGGCCACCACGCCCCGCACATCCTCACGCAGCGCCAGCAGACGGTCGTTAAGGAGTGAGTTCTCAGCGACGCTGAGCTCCGTGGCGATGTCACGACTGGTCATCAGGAGCGCCTCACACACGGCCGTCTGACGCTCCGCCTCTTCTAGAACAGTCTGCAGCTGCTGGGACCGGCGCTCCAACTCTAGCGCCCCCATGCTGCGGTCGTCAGTCCTGCGCTGCGCCTCACGCTGCAGCTGAGCCTCCACCCATGCATCCACCTCAGACACCTGCAGCACCAGGGGGGAGGAGTTTAGTCAACTACTAGTAATGGGCTGATTTCACACCTCAACATTCTGAGATTCTAAAAACATTCCATGGTAGTAAACTCAACGTTCTATTATTGAAATGCATTGGAATTGACCCTTTTTCTGAAAAATGTTTTAGTTATTTTAAAACAAACTCCTGAAACATTAAATAAATATAGAAAAGAATGCGCAGTTTGAAAGGATAACATCTGTGGTTAAATACTATTAGTATGAAACAGATATAAAACTGACCAATACGGTAAATTAAAACTATTTTAACACTATTACAACTCCATAAATCTTCAAATGGATATTATCAGTGTTGATCTCAGACCTGCTCCGCCATCTTCTCTCTCTTCTGCAGCGCGTGCTCCATCTCTCTCTCGGCCTCCGCCAGTCTCTCTGCCGTGCTCTTGGACAAGCCCTCCAGCACGCGCAGCGATGCGGTCACCATGGGGACGTCGTCAGCATCCAGCTGTGGCGTGAGCTCCGTCACCTCCTCCACGAGCGCCTCCAGCTGTGTCTGTTTGGAGCCCATCTCCGCAGTCAGACGCTTGAGCTCACGGATCTGCCTGTGCACGTCCTCCGGCAGCAACGCCACCTTCTGGCGACGCCCCTCGATGTCACTCTCTGTCTGCTTGGCCCACGACTGCGCGTCCGTCATCACCTTGACGATCTTGGCGGTGGTGGGGTTGTCGCTGACGGGCGTCTGTGCGGCGAGTCGTTCCCCGAGTAACTCGAGTTGCGTCCGCACGCCCTGCAGTGCCGCCTCCACACTACCAGCCTCCGCACACCAGAGGGCGCTACGCTCCTGAGAGAGACACAAGCATTAGTGTGTGTGTGTGTGTGTGTGTGTGTGCTGCATCCACACTACCAGCCTCCGCACACCAGAGGGTGCTACGATTACACTCCTGAGAATGACAAAAGGATTTGTGTGTGTGTGTGTGTTCTCTCCTCACCTGCTCCGCACTACCGTCCTCCTCCCCCCAGATGGCGCTGTGACCCAGAGACTCTGCTGCGTGCTGCAGGTGCAGGTGATGCTGCTGGGCGGCCGTGAGCTCGGCGGAGAGGAGCATGGTCTCACGGGCAGCTTTGGGGTCCCAAGGGTGCGGTGTGTCAGGCGGCGAGGGATCTAGCGCCCTCTGTAGGGTGCGTAGATGTTCTAGAAGCCCGTTGGCCTCCTGCAGCAAGAGGGCGCTCTCTCGGGAGAAGTTCTGCACGCACTGCAGACTCCGCTCGCCCTCCTGCTCCAGCGATCGCCACTCCGCCTGCAGGCCGCTCAGCTGTGTGTGAGCGCATGCCCGCTCCGGCTCGCTCAGCCGCCGAGATAGACTGGCCAGCGTCCTCAGCAGCTCTCCCAGAATGCACCTCTCCTGCTCCATGCTGCGCAGAAACGCCTGCAGACGCACCGCCTCCAGGAAGCTGCTCTCCTGGGGAGTACTGGGAACACACAGGGGCAGAGGTTAAGGGTCAAAAGTATATATATACTTATATATACAGGTGTGCATTATCTGTGTGTATACATATAATATATATAC
>JAODXP020000024.1:243754-248754 GCA_027497455.2 Sardinella longiceps | reverse complement strand
ACACACACACACACACACACACACACACACACACACACACACACACACACACACATCAGGACATGGACATGACTTCATCACACACACACACACACACACACACACACACACACACACATCAGCACATCGGGATATGACATCATCACACACAACAGCACAGGCTTTAACACACAGTTACACCAGATAGTGTTGTTAAATCTATCAGGCCAAACCAAAACCAATCCGATGGGCTTTCCCAGACACTGCACTTCCATGGCATTCCAGCTTCATTCCAGCTTCATTCCAACTTTATTCCAGCTTCATTCCTTCAGTGGGTCCATTAACCCATGCAGAATTCCCAGAATTCCTCTCTAGGATACTGAGCTCATGCAGGTAGTCCAGTCAACAAGGACATTCCTTATTAGTCCACAGTAGCAAAGCCTGGGATACTGCCGGTGTTACATTACTTTAATCAGTTATCCAGATGTTGCATTACTGGAAGAGTCGCTGAGCTATCCGGGGTTAAAAATGTTAGTTAAAGACGTGCAGCATTGCTCAGATGTAAATGAAACACCAAGCAGATGCAAACTGCTGATGAGACAACAAGAACACTCACTTGCAGTCAAATCGCCTCTGCAGAACACGCACACATGCACACACATGTTGCATGCACGCACACACACACGCACACACACACTTGCAGTCAGGCATGCCCTCTGCAGGAACACACACACACACATTAGGTCTGGCTCTGGGAACACACACACACACACACACACACACACAGCAGCACACTGCAGCACACACACACTTGCAGTTAGGTCTGCCCTGTGGAGGAACACACACACACACACACACACACACACACATGCAGTCAGAACAGCTCTCTGCAGGAATACACACACTTGCAGTTAGGTCTGGCCTCTGGAGGAACACACACATGCAGTCAGAACAGCTCTCTGCAGGAACACACACACTTGCAGTTAGGTCTGCCCTGTGGAGGAACACACACAAATGCAGACAGGACTGCCTTTTCACAGGAACACACACATGCTGTCAGGTCCGCCCTCTGAAGGGATACCTTAACAGTCTCTGGGCCTTCTGTCTCCATGGCAACAGCAGCTTGTCCAATCTCTGGCTGAGGTTTGTCAGGCACCGCCTTCTCTTCAGGCTTGCTGATTGGCTTGGCTGGTGTCTGCTCTGGTTTCTGATCATTGATAGGTTCAGCTGGAGTCTGCTCTAATTTCTGACTGGCTGATGCCTGGTCTGGTCTCTGATGATCCTGTTTCTGCTCTGGTATCTTCTCTGGTTTCTCATCACTGATTGGTTCAGCTGCTGTCTCCTCTGGTTTCTGACTGGCTGGCACAGGGGAGGGCTCTTTCTTTTCCTTGCGTCTGATTGGTAGAGCTGGTTTCTCGTCAACAGTGACTGAGGGCTTTTCTTGTTCAACCGTAACTGAGGGCTTTTCTTGTTCAACAGTGACTGAGGGCTTTTCTTCTTCAGCTGATTCTCTCTCCACCTCGGTGGCCACTGCTGGTGCTGTTGGAGTTTCCTCTTTCTGAACCTTAGTGGAGGCGTCTTTCTCACCCTCCCCTCTCTTATCCGTCCCTTCCTCTGTCTCTGGTTTGGCAGCTGCTTCCTTTTCTCCTCTAGATTTTACCCTTGCTGGTGGGGCTGGTTTACCAGCTGTGTCCTTTGGTCCTTCCTCTGGTTTCAGTTGGGTTTTCATGACAGCAGAATCTTCTGCTCCAACTTCGGGTTCTCGTTGGGTTGGTAATGCTGATGAGTCTTCTACTCCTGCCTCTGGTTTTGGTGCTTCAAGGCCCAGGAGTTCATCTGTTTGTGTTTTTTCTGCCTCTGATTTGTCTGGCTGTGGTTTGTCCTTCTTTCTCCTGGCAGGTGGAGTGGGTTGGATCTCTGCTTCCAGACACACAGATGTTCTATCTGCTTCCATCTGGGACTTGCGGCGTCTACTGGGTGGTGTTGGTAGAACGTCAAGAGAACCGGCGATAGAACCTGAAAGGCTGACTTGATCGCCTTCTGCCTTCTCCTTTCGCCTTCTGGTTGGAGGAGTGGGGAGGACCTCAGAACCGCCCAAACTTATCTGATCACTCTCTACTTGAGATCTCCGTCTTCTGCTCGGTGGTGTTGGCAGAACGTCCAGAGAACCGACCGCAGAGCCAGCAGGAATCGCCTGATCTCCTTCAACCTTTTCCTTTCGTCTTCTGGATGGTGGAGTTGGAAGAACCTCCAGACCACTCAAACTTATCTGGTCACCCTCTACCTGGGACCTTCGCCGTCTGATCGGTGGTGTTGGTAGGACCTCAGGGGCACCCAGGCTGATCTCATCTTCAGCCTTTCCCTTGCGCCTCCTGGAGGGAGGAGTAGGAAGCACAGGTGGTCTGTCCAGTTGAGTGTCCACACTGATTTGACTGAGTCGGTCAGGATCGGCCTTATCTTTGCGTCTCCTTGAGGGTGGGGTTGGTTGGACTTGCAGCAGCTCCTCAGCGGCACCTGGCCTCTCCTTGCGCCTTACTGCTGGATCTGGCTCAATCTTCTCCTTCTTCGCTTGAGGTTCCACACTGACTCGACTGTCCACCTCTGTACTCAGTGTTTCATCTTTGCAAACTTGTGAGGGTAGGGTTGGTTCAGGCTTTCTCTTCTCAGCTTCTGCCTGATCTTTCTTCTTGCGGGAGGGGGGAGCTGGCTTGTCCTTTACCTCTAGAAGTTTCTCCTGACCATCAGCCACCTCATCTCTCTTTGGCTCACACACTTCTGGCCTCATCACTTCCTCATTCCCTCCTCTAGTCTGTCTCTCCGGCACCCCCGCATCTAGGACCCGTGCCTCGGTTGTGGTGGGCTGGTCGATAACAATGTCTAGTTGTCTAGCGCCATGTGCTCGTCCTGCTGGCCTTACAACCACAGGCGGTTCTGCGGGCTGTTCTAATATGATGTAGCGTCTCTGGATCTCTCGAGGCCCGTTATCCACCGTCCAGTGCTCAATCTCTCTGCGGAGTCCGTTGGGGCCGTTGTCACTCGTCCACGCTCCGACTGCGTCTGCTTGTGGTGCTGCGGCACCTGCTTCAGTCGGGGAGGCTGGCGGTGTCTGCACGGGTGGCACACCAGCTGATTCCCGCTCAGCGGAGAGCTCTGCTCGAGTTCTGGAGGGTGAAGCCTCTCCTCCCAGACCCTGTACACACGGTTCCTCCTGAGGTACCTTGGGTTCCACACTCTCAACGGCACCCAAGATCCGGGTCTCCTCCTCCTTCTCAGCCAGATCAGCAGGTGTGATCTCATAGCTCACAGTTCCACCAGACACCAGTCGTGTGATGTCACTACTCATGGACTCCCCAAGACTCTGAATATGGATGGTGTCCTCATCCAGAATAAGGGATGCAACTCTCTTCTTGGGCTGTGGGGACTCTCTGGATGTGTAGCTCTCTCCACGCAAGTCAGCCTGCTGACTCTCCTCCTCCAGAGTATCTTCCTCAATAGTTTCCATCTCAGTGTCTGACCTCTCAGCTTCCTCCTTCATCAGTTCTGACACCAGATACTTGGTGTCCTCGTCTGACATCATGCTCTCGGTTCTGATCCGGTCCATCCCGAGGATGGGAGGCCAAACGCCAATACGCCCTGTGACGGGTGACCGACTGCCGATGTCATCCGTCATGACGAACCACGGGTTATCCCCGCTGGCCACAGGAGGCCAGGACTCCTCTGCTGGACTGACGTCTCCCGGAACTCTTGACGGCCTTGGCCTCATCTCTTCCTCCTCCTCATCTTCCTCAGGCTCCACGATGATGGGGATCGTCCTCCATCCTTCTCCTTGGCTGACCTCAGGCTCGGCTGGTGGGGCTAACGTCTTCCTGTCTGCATCAGGGGACTGTGCTCTGTCCAAGGTCAGGGTCCTTCTCTGCTTAGCAGCGACTGCAGCAGCAGCAGCCCCAGTGCTCTGGATCTCCTCATGCATCTCCCTCAACAGCGCCCCCAGGGCATCGGAGGACTCAACTGCAGCTGGGCTCAGACTAATTCCCTCAGGAGGGGCGTCAGTCTTGGCTGGTCTCAGAGGGATAACTTCAGAAGGAGTCTCAGTCTTGGCTGGTCTCAGAAGGATAACTTCAGAAGGAGTCTCAGTTTTGGCTGGTCTCAGAAGGATAACTTCAGTAGGAGATTCCCTTGGTGGTGTGGCTGTGGGCTGAGGACTAGTACGACGTACCTCCTCAACCAACTCTGACTTCACTTGAGACTCTATGACAGTCTCTGTAATCACAGAGTGAGCCTCCTGGTGGCCATGTGCTTCAACTACAGGGAGTGTCTGCTCCTGTGGCTTTTCAGGCTGACTACAGGTGAAATAGTCTGTAGGAGGGGGTGGAGCCCCCTGCTGGTCATCATATTCAATCTCAGCCGTGCTGAAAGTAGAGCTGTCTAAAACTGGGCTGGGAATCTCAAGAGGAAACTGGACACAGTTTACAGGAAAAAGAAGACAATATAACACAATTGTATTGCAAGGGCTACATAACACATACAGACACTACTCATAATAAATACTTATACTAACATAATTATAAAAGTGAAACAGAATTAGGCTTACTGAATTCACAGAGATATCTAATAACTCTACATAAAATGATAATGTATTTAATTCTATCCTATAATGCTATTATACTGTATATGTGATTTGTGTTGTTTACCTTTAGCTCTATCTCCTGTGACACTATGATACTTATTCTATCCCATAATACTATGATACTGTATATGTGATTTGTGTAGTTTACCTTCAACTCTATCTCCTGTGACTCTATGATACTTATTCTATCCCATAATACTATGATACTGTATATGTGATTTGTGTAGTTTACCTTTAACTCTATCTCCTGTGATAGCCTCATAGCTTCCTTCCTCTTCTGCTCAGCAATATCCTGATGGTGGGAAATATGATTCAGTGATCATGGACACAGATTATTTGGAACAACATAATGGCACTGCACAAGCAGTCAACAGTTTCTTTAACGGTTGCCTCA
>JAODXP020000024.1:231254-238754 GCA_027497455.2 Sardinella longiceps | reverse complement strand
CACAGTTACACACACACAAACACAGTTGCACACACTTACACTTTCAATGTATTAACTTACCAGGCTACTGCACTTCCACTGCAAGTCATTCAGAAGTACTTCATAAAAGTGTGATTTAAGTGCAATTAGGGTGTACTGCATAGACATGTAGCATGTTACACAAAACAAATAAAGTCCACCCAGTGCATCAAAGCAAAGTGGAATACAAAGTCAATCAACCAAACAATCAATCAATCCATCCATCAAGCTTGAGAACAGCAGAGGGGTGCTTTGTGCCCAAAAAAACAGGCATCCACTCAGGTAAGCAAGTTCCAGACGATACTCAGCATGGAGGGAAATACTTCACTTATGTGCTTGCCAAGAAAATGAGCTATTATGAACCAGAATGGATACCTCCTAAGTAACCTTGACCACTTCTTTTCCTTGATGGATTGGTAGAACTTCACCGTATGGACACCTGGGCAAAGACGTTTTTCAAGCCCAAGATATCAAGGAGCTTGGTGATCCAAAAGGGTAAAACAACTGGAAGGTTCAAGCTTCTAGTTCCGGGGGAAATGACCCATAACATCCACGGGAAGCCAATTAGATGCCTTGGGAAGTGGTATGATGATTTCCTGACAGATAATTACAGCAACTCCAACATCAGAAAACAAGTTGAAGTCTGCTTGATGAAGATTGACAAGTCTGGTCTGCCTGGGGAATGCAAGTGCTGAATCTACCAACATGGCTTACTACCAAGAGACTCATGTGGCCTCTCACCGACAATGAGATGCCCCTCTCAGCTGAGAGGAAGTTCAACAAAAACTTTGGAAGATGGTTGGGAACACTCCCAGGCTTTGCATCTGTAGGGCTCTACATAAGGTCAGGCTACTGCAACTTCCCCGGTCATCAGTGGTGGAAGAGTTCAAAGTTCAAAGTCGAGTTCAAGTGCCGACTATCTCTGACATTTAGGGACTCCAAAGATCAACTCATCCGGGAAGCAGGAGTAAGAACAAGATATGGCTGCAAGTGGGCCGCCAGCACAGCGACTAACCAGGCAGGATGTTCTCCCAACAGCTAGTAGTCTGGAAGTTGTGGGTTTGAATCCCGGTTGCCACCGTTGTGCCCTTGAGCAAGCACTTCACTTTGAGTAGCTCTAGGGGAGACTTGCCCTGAAGTAATAGACAGTTGATAAATGTAAGTCGTTTGGATAAAAGCTTCCGCTAAATGCATAAATGTAAATGTTCTCTTGGGACCAAGGATATTGGAAACCCTTGCACTGAAAGACAGGGTTTTGATACAACACATTTCCAGCAGTCCACCACAAGGGAGAAGAGAGCCATGATCTAGGAGGAAGTCAGAAACCTTGAGAAAGAAGACAGAAGGGCAAAATCCTTCAAGCCCACAACCCAAATAAGTGCCTGGATGAGGTAGAACCTCCCTAGGAGAACCATCACATGGAGTGAACTGTGGTACTGGAGCCCTTCCGGATATCCTTTCTACTCCGAGCAGTGTATGACACCTTACTGACCTCAGTCAATCTGCACAGGTGGGGGACGAGGGAGGACCTGCAGTGTAGATTGTGTGGGGGTAAAGGAACACAGGTGCAGATTCTGTCAAGCTGCAAGGTGGCATTGACACAGGAAAGGTACAGGTGGCGCCATGACAAGGTGTTGGCAGACATCCTGAAGCAAGAGAGAAGAAGAAGCAACCAACCAGTGCAAGACCACTGCTGAGAACCATCTTCCTTGTGAAAGAGCCAAAAACCCGTCATGCACAGCCAAGCTAGGCAGAATCTCATGCAGTCAGCCCTGAGATGGGAGATGGAGGTTGATCTCAGGAGAAAACTCAACTTCCTAGAAGCAGTACTAAGACCTGACATCATCATGTGGGCTCCAGAGGGATAGAGGATCATCCTAGTGGAGTTGACAGCACCATGGGAGCAGAGAGGAAAAAAGGCTAAAGAGCAGAAATTAGTCCAAGACTGCTGGGATTAGGGGTGGACAACATGGAAGTGTGAAGCCGTGGATTCCCAGCTCAATCTACGTGGGATCTGATGAGAAAAGTGGGACTGAAAGGCCACTTGAGAGATCAGTTGTTCATCGGCTGGGGGAGGCTGTGGAGAGAGCCTCCTGCAAAAGAGGAATGACACAAGCTAGAGGCCTGGAAAAGAGGGGCAGTGATCTGGCCAGTCACTGCTGACCTGTCAACTGGAGGGTGTAGTGGCTAAGGGTCGAAACACAAAGTGAAGGTTGGGGACGGCCTGATGACCTCTCTTACAGGCCCAAGCTTCACTCATTTGAAATGGGTGTATATTTGCATCACAGATACATTGTGCAACAGTCAATCAATTAATTAGCCTTAACTTGCTCAGTAACATTTCTCCCATCCTGCATCCCCACCTGTGCTTTATTGGATCTGTCCTCGGCTGTGGTGTCCTTCTCCAGGTCATCCAGGCCCTGCTGCAGACCCCTGACCCAGGCCAGAGTGCTCTCCTGCTGGGTACTGAGCTGCTGCAGCTCCCTGGAGAGGGAGTCCTGGAGCTCCGCCTGGTTCCTCAGCTCCTCGGCCGCCTGCAGCGCAGATCTCCACTGCTCCTCTGCGTCTCCCAGAGCCTGCAGCAGCTCACGCCTCTTCTGCTCGCCCACACACACACCCTCACGCGCACACACACTCTCCATGCGCACACGCAGAGATGACAGACGAGAGTCGCCTTCAGAGCGTAGAGATAACAGTGCCTGTGGACAGAGAAAGGGACAGCACAGTTAAAATCACACGTGTGTATTTCAGAACAACATAGTAATCACCCTAGCAACCACTGCACCTACCTAGCAACAACCTAGCAACCACCTCAGGTACCCTAGCAGCGACCTAGTAACCACTTCTGCAGTTGCAACCTAACAACCAACCTAGCAACTGACATGTCTAACCTGGTAACCACCGCACGTACCCTAGCAACAACCTAGCAACCTCTTCAGGTACCCTAGCAATGACCTAGAAACCACTACCATAGTTGTAACCTACCAACCAACATAGCAACCGACATGGTTAACCTGGCAATCACCCTAGCAACCACCACATATACCCTAGCAACTACCTCAAGTACCCTAGCGACGGCCTAACATCATCTTCCACAGTTATTACCTAGCAACAAATGTTGCAACCGACATGATTAACCTGGCAACCACTTCAAGTACCCCAGCAACGGCCTTGCAACCACTTCCAAAGTAGCAAGCTAGCAACCAATATAGCAACCAACATGCTTAACCTTGCAACCACACTAGCAACCACCACACCTACCCTACCAACAACCTGGCAACCACCTCAAGTACCCCAGCAACGGCCTTGCAACCACTTCCACAGTAGCAACCTAGCCACCAACCTAGCAACCAACATGCTTAACCTAGCAACCACCGCACCTACCCTGGCAACAACCTAGCAGCCATCTCTGGTACCGTAGCAACGACCTAGCAAGCGCTTTCACAGTTGCAACCTAGCAATCACCCTAGCAACCACCACAAGTTTACTCTTGCATCAACCATGCAACCACCTCAGGTAACCCCGCAACAGCCAAGCAACTACTTCCACAGTTGCAACCTAGCAACCAACATAGCGACCGGCATGAATAACCTAGCAACCACCACATCTACCCTGGCAACAACCTAGCAACCACCTCAGGTATCCTAGCAACAGCCTAGCAACCACTTCCACAGTTGCAACCTAACAACCAATATAGCAACCAACAAGTTAAACCTAGCAACCATCCTAGCAACCACCACACATACCGTAGCAACAATCTAGCAACCACCTAAAGTACCCTAGCAATGACCTAGCAACCACTTCAACAGTTGCAACCTAGCAATCAACATAACAACCGACATGCCCAACCCAGCAAACAACCTAGCAACCACCACACCTAGTCTAGCAACAACCTAGCAACAACTTCAGGTACCCTAGCAATTACCTAGCCACCACTTCAACAGTTGTAATCTAGCAACTACCATAGCATCCAACATGCCTAACCTAGCAACCACCCTCACAACCACCACACCTACCTAGTGTATCTCTGTAAAATACACTTGTGGGTTTTCTCAGTTATACAAATGACTTTATAAAGTGCACTTCTATTCTACCAGGGATTTAATGTGTCCTTCAGTAGTTTCTGGTTCATTCAATCAATCCATCAATAAATCATTCAAATCAATCACGATCTATCAACCAATCAATTAATTAGCCTTAACTTGCTCACTAACATTTCTCCCATCCTGCATCCCCACCTGTGCTTTATTGGATCTGTCCTGGGCTGTGGTGTCCTTCTCCAGGTCGTCCAGGCCCTGCTGCAGGCCCCTGACCCAGGCCAGAGTGCTCTCTTGCTCGGTACTGAGCTCCTGCAGCTCCCTGGAGAGGGAGTCCTGGAGCTCCGCCTGGTTCCTCAGCTCCTCGGCCGCCTGCAGCGCAGATCTCCACTGCTCCTCTGCGTCTCCCAGAGCCTGCAGCAGCTCACTCCTCTTCTGCTCGCCCACACATACACCCTCACGCGCACACACACTCTCCACACGCACACGTAAAGATGACAGCCGAGAGTCGCCTTCAGTGCGCAAAGACAACAGTGCCTGGAGAATGGGACAGCACAGTTAAAATCACACACGTGTGCATTTCAGAACAACATAGCAACCACCCTAGCAACCACCTCACCTACCCTTGCATCAACCTAGCAACCACCTCAGGTACTCTAGCAATGACCTAGCAACCAACATAGTAACCAACATGACTAACCTAGCAACCACCCCAGCAACCACCACACCTATCCTTGGAACAACCTAGCAACCACTTTAGGTAACCTAGCAACGGGCAAGCAACCACTTTCACAGCTGCAATCTAGCAACCAACATAGCAACCAACATGCTTAACCTAGCAACCTCTCTAGTAACCACTGCACCTACCCTAGCAACAACCTCAGGTACCCTAGCAACGGCCTAGCAACCATTTCCACAGTTACAACCTCGCAACCAACACAGCAACCATCATGCTTAACCCAGCAACCACCTAGCAACCACTAAACCTATCCTAGCTACAACCTAGCCACCACTTCAAATACCCTAACAATGGCCTAGCAAAAACTTCAACAGTTGCAACCTAACAAACGACATGCTTAACCCAAGCAAACACCTTAGCCAACAACAACTGAGCAACCACTTCAGGTACCCTAGCAACGACCTAGCCACCACTTCAGTAGTTGTACTCAATTAACATAACATCCAACACGCCTAACTCAGCAACCACCCTAGCAACCACCACACCGACCTAGTGCATCTATGTAAAATACACTTGTGGGTTTTCTCAGTTATACAAATAATTTTTTAGTGCACGTATATTCTACCAGGGAGTTAATGTGTCCTTCAGTAGTTTATGGTTCATTCAATTAATCCATCAATCAATCACTCAAATCAATCACGATCTATCAACCAATCAATTAATTAGCCTTAACTTGCTCAGTAACATTTCTCCCATCCTGCATCCCCACCTGTGCTTTATTGGATCTGTCCTCGGCTGTGGTGTCCTTCTCCAGGTCGTCCAGGCCCTGCTGCAGGCCCCTGACCCAGGCCAGAGTGCTCTCTTGCTCGGTACTGAGCTGCTGCAGCTCCCTGGAGAGGGAGTCCTGGAGCTCCGCCTGGTTCTTCAGCTCCTCGGCCGCCTGCAGCGCTGATCTCCACTGCTCCTCTGCGTCTCCCAGAGCCTGCAGCAGCTCACGCCTTTTCTGCTCGCCCACACACACACCCTCACGCGCACACACACTCTCCACGCGCACACGCAGAGACGACAGACGAGAGTCGCCTTCAGTGCGCAAAGACAGCAGTGCCTGGAGACAGAGAAGGGGACAGCACAGTTAAAATCACACGTGTGTATTTCAGAACAACATAGCAATCACCCTAGCTACCACCTCAGGTACTCTTGCAACGACCTAGCAAACATTTCCACAATTGCAACCTAGCAACCAACATAGCAACCAACATGACTAACCTAGCAACCACCACACTTACCCTTGCAACAACCTAGCAACCACTTCAGGTAACCTAGCAACAGCCAAGCAACCACTTTCACAGCAATCTAGCAACCAACATAGCAACCGACATGCTTAACCTAGCAACCTCTCTAGCAACCACTGCACCTACCCTAGCAACAACCTCAGGTACACTAGCAATGGCCTAGCATCCATTTCCACAGTTACAACCTTACAACCAACATAGCAGCCATCAATATCATCATGCTTAACCCAGCAACAACCTAGCAACCACTAAACCTACCCTAGCAACAACCTAGCAACCACTTCAAATACCCTAACAATGGCCTAGCAACCACTTCAACAGTTGCAACCTAACAACCAACATGCTTAACCAAGCAAACACCTTAGCAACAAACTTGCAACCACTTCAGGTGCCCTAGCAACGACCTAGCACCCACTTCAATAGTTGTACTCTAGCAACTAACATAGCATCCAACATGCCTAACCTAGCAACCACCCTAGCAACCACCACACCTACCTAGTGCATCTATGTAAAATACACTTGTGGGTTTTCTCAGTTATACAAATAACATTTTAAAGTGCACTTCTGTTCTACCAGGGAGTTAATGTGTCCTTCAGTAGTTTCTGGTTCACTCAATCAATCCATCAATCAATCACTCAAATCAATCATGATCTATCAACCAATCAATTAATTAGCCTTAACTTGCTCACTAACATTTCTCCCATCCTGCATCCCCACCTGTGCTTTATTGGATCTGTCCTCGGCTGTGGTGTCCTTCTCCAGGTCGTCCAGGCCCTGCTGCAGGCCCCTGACCCAGGCCAGAGTGCTCTCCTGCTGGGTACTGAGCTGCTGCAGCTCCCTGGAGAGGGAGTCCTGGAGCTCCGCCTGGTTCCTCAGCTCCTCGGCCGCCTGCAGTGCAGATCTCCACTGCTCCTCTGCGTCTCCCAGAGCCTGCAGCAGCTCACGCCTCTTCTGCTCGCCCACACACACACCCTCACGCGCACACACACTCTCCACGCGCACACGCAGAGACGACAGACGAGAGTCGCCTTCAGTGCGCAAAGACAGCAGTGCCTGGAGACAGAGAAGGGGACAGCACAGTTAAAATCAACGTGTGTATTTCTGAACAACATAGCAATCACCCTAGCTACCACCTCAGGTACTCTTGCAACGACCTAGCAAACATTTCCACAATTGCAACCTAGCAACCAACATAGCAACCAACATGACTAACCTAGCAAACAACATAGCAACCAACATGACTAACCTAGCAACCACCACACTTACCCTTGCAACAACCTAGCAACCACTTCAGGTAACCTAGCAACAGCCAAGCAACCACTTTCACAGCAATCTAGCAACCAACATAGCAACACATGCTTAACCTAGCAACCTCTCTAGCAACCACTGCACCTACCCTAGCATCAACCTCAGGTACACTAGCAATGGCCTAGCATCCATTTCCACAGTTACAACCTTACAACCAACATAGCAA
>JAODXP020000024.1:218754-223754 GCA_027497455.2 Sardinella longiceps | reverse complement strand
ACACACACACACACACACACACACACACACACACACACACACACACACACACACACGCACACAGGCACACGTCACACAGGTCAGAGGTCACGCTCTCTAGAAGGTTGTGAGGTCATTTTCAATGGGCCTCCTCAACGTTCACACGCAGGTTGGTTATTTTTGTATAATGACTGCTGTCACTTCTCCGCTAACCTCACTCATGTCAGATGATTCATAGGCAGGCAGGCTACTCCATCTGAATTTGCTCCGTAAGAGATTTGTTTCAGAAGACTGGACGTCATCAAAAAATCTTGCATATAATTGGAAAAACCACTTGTCTGTCATCTTACTTCAAGCACTTACATCGAAACCTACCCGTTGCATCCTGTAATGACATTTCTAGTTTCTGTCTGTTCCAAACAGACATAAACGCCAGTATCTGAGGCATAATTGCCACAATAACTGATTAAACTTGCATAATATAGATGTCTCTTTCATATATAACTGTTTGTTGTGTTTTGCAAGTTTGCAAGAGATGAGCTACGTCAAAAATCCCACCCAATGGTTCCTACGGTCTCTGGTAGGTCCATCCATTCAATTTCGGTCCTGAAATCCCTTTCTATGGACTCGACATCATATGCTTGTGTTCAAGGGGGCGCTGCATCTGATGTGAGTGAGGTTACGTCTCTGCATCATTCCGCACATAGAGATCAACAATGAAACATCGTTGAAAGTGAAAGAACATCAGTTGCGTTCTATAGAATGTTTCAAGTTCAAGTTTGACGACACTAGATAAGACATTTCTGTGAAATATTCTCTCGTCATGTTGCCAAGTATCTGTGTAGTAAGCAGGATAATGTATTGTCCGCCAGTCATTATAGAAAAATATTTTCTTTAAGGATGAATCCGGTTCTTCCTCCCAGGGAATATTTTTCTATAATGACCGGCGGACAATAGTATGTGTGTGTTTGTGTGTGTGCATTTGTGTGTGTGTGTGTGTGTGTGTGTGTGTGTGTGTAGACTCACTGTATTGATAAGTCTCTGCAGGTTGTCCTTGCCCATGTAAGAAGACTGTTCATTGATGGTGTGTTCAGCCTTCTGTAAGACGTTGCCAAGGTAACTTCGGCAGCTCTGGAACTTCTTCAAAAGGTCCAGCAAAACATTGCACTGTTCTTGTCTACAACAGACAGCAGTGACATAGGCATTAAAAACACACACACACACACACACACACACACACACACACACACACACACACACACACACACTGCACTGTTCTTGCCTACAACAGCAAAGAAATAGCCATCAATAACACACACACACACACACACACACACACACACACACACACACACACACACACACAAACACACACACACACTGCACTGTTCTTGCCTACAATAGCAAAGAAATAGCCATCAATAACACACACACACACACACACACACTCGCACACCGAACTGGTCTTTTCTACAACAGCAGAGAAATAGCCATGAACAGCAGAGAAATAGCCCATAATAACACCACACACACACACACACACACTTCACTGGTCTTACCTACAGCCGAGATAAAGCCATTACTAACACACTCCACACACACACACACACACACACACACACACACACACACACACACACACACACACACACACACATAGTACGAAAATATATGGAACTAACACAGTCCAGACATACAGGTAGATGTACCGTATGAGGCGACACACACACTCACACTCACACTCACACACACACACTTTAAGAGGGAGTCAGTGGATATTCCAGTTTCCTGGTTGAGCTCTAAAATCTGGGTCACCTGCCTCCTAAACCCCAAAAGGTCACATGACCAGAGGGGAACATTTCACACCTTAGAACATACCTCAACCAATCAGGTCTCTTCCAGAACATACATCAACCAATTAGGTGTCTGCTACAGTGTATACTGTACATCAACCAATCAGGTGTCCTGTAGCATATTATAAGAACTATAGTGCTCTTTCACATGCAGCCATTGCTGTGCTAGCTAGTCTTGCAGGCTAATCTGAACTGAATGTTAGCTTACAGTCCGCCCTCTTTATAAATCACTTTTAGCCCAACTATGTAAAAGTCTTCTCTGCTGTTTCCTCCTGTGCAATTATCAGTCGTATTTCACCTCTGTGCTTTTGGACAATCACATGAAAAAGCTTTTAGGTCTGACAGACAGATTCATAGCAGCAATACTCTATTTTGCAGATGGAAGAGCCAACTCTATACATTTATAGTATGGAAAAGTAGGGACTTGTAATCTGACTGAGACTTTTAATCTGATGGTTTAGACTCTCTCTCTCTCTCTCTCTCTCTCTCCTTCCCTCCATCCCGCCCCCTCTCTCTCACCTGTCAGTCACGGCGCTGTGAGTCTCCTCCCACTGCGTCTCCAGCTCGTTGTGAGCATGCTCAGTGCGCTCCTCTGGGGCGGTGGCATCTCTCACACTCTGGAGCTCCGGCTGGAGGGAAGAGAGCTGTGTCTCCAGGTCCTGCAGCCCACGGATCCTACACACACATGTGCACACACACACACACACACACACACACACACACACACACACACACCAACATTATTAGTTCTATTTGTCAGAGTAAAAGTGTTGTAGGAGAGGGAAGTATGAGAGTAAAGAACTCACACACACATACACACACACACACACACACACACACACCGCAGTACGAGCAGGCACGCACAAACAAACACACCTTTGTTGTACGGTAGGTACAATGGGTTCATACACACACACACACACACACACACAGTACGAGCAGGCACACACAAGCACACACACCTTTGTTGTACGGTAGGTACGATGGGTTCATACACACACACACACACACACACACACACACACACACACACACACACACACTCACACACCTCTGCTGTACAGCGGGGATGGTGGGTTCTCTGAGCCCCTGGTTCTCGGCGGAGGCCAGTAACCTCCTGAGCTGTCCCAGTAAGGTGCTCCTGCGGCGGGTAAGCCCCTTGCCCTGCTGGGTCTTCTGGAGCTCCTGCTGCCTGGACACCAGACGCCCGTCCGCCTCCTCCAGCGCCTTTAGCAGAGCGGCCGCCATGTCCAAACACGACGCTACGCTAGCGCTAGCCCCGCCCCCGGCCCCGCCTCCGTCCCGCGTCACCGTCAGACGTCCGCCCTCCAGCAGGTGGTCGAGCTGCGGCGCTTTCTCCCCGAGACTCTCGACTGCGGCGCGCATCTGGGCCAGCTTGGCGCGTCCCTCCTGCAGTAGGGTGGTGTCACCAGAGGGGGCGCCCTGCAGCACGCCAGAGATGTCCTGATCCACGGAGCGCAGCGACATCAGGAAGCGGTCCAGGGCGCGGGCGGCCGCTTCGCTCTTGCGGACCTGCTGCCGGAGTCGGTCCAGAGAGGCCCGGTGGGTCAGAACCACCTGCGTCAGGGGTGCCCGGTCACGCAGGTCCAGGTGACTGGGGTCGGAGTCGAAGCGCGATAGGTGGTCCATCTCCACCTGGATGCTCTCGTCCAGCTCCTACATGTGTGTGTGTGTGTGTGTGTGTGTGTGTGTGTGTGTGTGAGAGAGTGGGGGTGGGTTTGGGAGTTTAAAGATTTAGTTAGCAAGGAGGTTTGAGTTGGTGTGTGTGTGTGTGTGTGTGTGTGTGTGTGTGTGTGTGTGTGTGTGTGTGTGTGTGTGTGTGTGTGTGTGTGTGTGTGTGTGTGTGTGTGTGTGTGTGTGTGTGTGTGCGTACCTTGATATCCTTGAGGATGTTGGAGTGTGTGAGTGTGTATGCAGTTATATCTTTGGGCTCCTTGATGAAGTTGTCCAGTCTGTCAGTGATGTCAGCAATGCTGCGCTCTGTTGAGTCCACTAGCTGCAGTGCCGAGCCAAGAGACGTCACCCTGCACACACACACACACACACACACACACACACACACACACACATACATTATGTATTTTACAGATGAAAAAGGTACAGTAACTGTGACTGGTGTGTGTGTGTGTGTGTGTGTACCTGTTCTGCAGGTGTGTTTTCTGCTCTCTCCACTTGAGCGCTAGCTCCACCTGGTCCTGTTCCACGCTGCGGTCCTGCTCTCGCAGCTGAGCATTCTGGGAACACTGCAGAGTAAACTCCGCCCACAGCAGCTCCGACTCCTCCGTTAGAGCCTAAGTAAGGACACACACACACACACACACACACATTAGATATACTCGTTCTCCAGCTCCTTGCTCAGACAGCTGCCCCCGTCTGCCCCTCATATTCGTGTGTGTGTGTGTGTGTGTGTGTGTGTGTGTGTGTGTGTGTGTGTGTGTGTGTGCATATGGGTACCAAGTGTGTACAGAATATGTGTTGTGTGTGTGTGTGTGTGTGTGTGTTTGTGCAGGTCTCGTGTGGTGGTAAAGTAGGAGGGGAGATCTCCGACCATACTTTGCTGGTGTGTGTGTGTGTGTGTGTGTGTGTGTGTGTGTTACCTGCAGCTCTTTGTGGCGTTTCTGCAGGTCTCTGGTCGTCGTGGAGTCGGAGGGCAGATCTCCCACCATGCTTTGCTCATTCCTGTTGAGCTGAGCCACCAGAGCGAACCGCCCACTCCGATATCTGTCAGCCAATCAGAGAGAGAGAGACATTCTGAGTGACAACGCAAGCCGTCCAATAGCACAGGGGCATGGCTACATCAGCCTTGAATTCAACAGTCCTAAGGTATTGTAACTTAACAGTTCCCATTCATCCCTATGGGTGACCTAGTAAATGTTTTGCAACGTTACGTCATCTTGAAAACGCCACACAGGGCAAAACTACATTAAAGGAGAAATCCAGTGTAAATGAATCCATAGCCCTGTTGTTCAAACTCACCAAGTGCTGTACGTAGGAAAAAGAATAAGAAAATTCGATACAACATAGGCAACTAACAGTGAATGGGGCATAACAACTTACTTTCAGTTCAGTCATTAGTAATCGGTTTGTTATTCGGTCTACGTAGTATCAAATTTTATCATTCTTTTTCTAAAAGACAGCATTCAGGCA
>JAODXP020000024.1:211254-213754 GCA_027497455.2 Sardinella longiceps | reverse complement strand
GCTGTCGGGGTGCGCCAGGTGGCACCGCAGCGGGCTGCTGGACTTTGGGGTACCCTGCTGGCATGGTTTGGGGGTACGGGGCTACCTGCTGCACAGGGGCCTCTGTGGGGGTCTGAGGATGGGGGTACCTCTGAGTCACCACTCCTGGTCTCATAGGAGCCCACTGCTGCTGCTGCTGCTGCTGCTGAGGGGTGTAGTTAGGGTACTGGCCAGCAGGGGGCATCGGGGCCGGCATGGGTGACTGCGGTTTGGGGTAACTCTGGGTCACCACGTCTGGTTTAAGAGGGCCCCACTGCCGGGGCTGCCCAGGGACAGGAGCAGGGGCAGGGGCAGGAGAAGGCTGGGTGGGGTGGTGGAGGTGAGTGGTAACAGAGTGCAGAGGAGGCTGGGGGGAAACTACACGCTGGGGCTGCTGCACAGGGGCAGGATGGGGGCCTCTAGGGGCAAGAGATGTCTGGGCAGGGTGAGGGTGCTGGGGGGACACGGCACGCTGAGGATAGGACTGGGGGGACACAGCCCGCTGGGGGTGTGTTGGGGCCTGAGGACGTCCAGGGGGCATACTGATGATCCGGGGCTGGATGGGGCTGCTAGGCTTGGGCTGCAGCTGGGTGGCTGCCAGACCCCGTACAGGAGGGTAGGCCTGTGGCACTGCCTGAGGAGGAGGGTGGGCAGTGGCACCCTGGACTGGCATATGTATCTGCTGCTGTTGTTGTGGCAGAGGCTGCCTCTGAGGCTGGGGCTGGGGCTGCATTGGTGTCATGGTGATAGGCTGAGAGGCTGGTACTGCTGGCCGGGGAGATTGGACCATCTGGGCCATTGGCTGAGTTCTGGACTGGGGTCCAGTTTGGTGCTGGGTCACTGCTTTAGTCTTAGCCTGGGCCACTGACTGGCTGTGGGCCACTGATTGACTCTGGGTCATTGATTGGCTCTGGGTCATTGACTGGCTCTGGGTCATTGATTGACTCTGGGTCATTGATTGACTATGGGTCATTGACTGGCTCTGGGTCATTGACTGGCTGTGGGTCATTGGTTGACTTTGGGCGACTGGTCCTGGCTGTTGCTGTCTCTGGGCTGCAATCTGAGCCTGAGTTGGGCCTCTCGTCTGCCCCTGGACCTGAGCCTGGACCTGGACCTGCATCTGCCCCTGGACCTGAGCCTGGACCTGCATCTGTGTCTGAGTCTGAGTCTTTGGCACCGCTGTCTGCTGCTGCTGCTGCTGTCCAGGCCTCTGAGTTTGCTGTTGTGGTCCAGACACAGCCACTGGTCTCTGGGCTTGGCTCTGCACTGGGGCCTGCACAGCTGGACTGGGGACTGAGACTGGAGCTTGGGGCTTGGTTGGGTGCGGTGGTTGGGGCTGGGTCATTGGCTGGGTCTTTGTCTGGGTCTGAGTTTGTGCTTTGGTTTGGCTGACCACTTGCTGTTGTTGTTGTTGTTGTTGTTGTGTCCTGTGGAAGACCACTTGCTGACCTTGAATCTTGACTTGTTGCTCAGTCTGTGTTTGGACAAGTTGTCCTTGGATATTTATTTGTTGTTGACCCTGAGCTTGAGTGACTTGTTGTCCTTGGATCTTTGCTTGTTGTTGGACGTGACTTTGGGTGACTTGCTGTGCTTGAATGTTTGTTTGTTGTTGAGTCTGTCTTTGGACTGTTTGTTGAGTTTGGCTTTGAACTGCTTGCTGAGTTTTGCTTGAAACCGGCTGTTGAGGTTGGCTTGTAGGTTGTTGTTGAGTTTTGCTTGACACTGGCTGTTGAGGTTGGCTTGTAACTTGTGTTTCTTTCTGATCTGCACCAGTTGGCGGTACCGGACCCATCACTTTAGTCTCAGACTGGACCTTAGGTTCTGTCTGCTGAGTGGGTGCTGCCTGTGGGCCGCCCTGCTGAAGCCAGGGCCGGTTCTGTCGGGCTCGGGCCTTCCTGGTCTTGATGTCGAGAGGTGCGGCACCAGCAGGCTGTTGTTGTGGTACCGGCGCCTGCTGCAAAGGATGCTGGGATACTTCAGTGGGAGTCTGAGTCGGTGTGTGTTCCTGCTCGTGAGTCTGAGTTGGCTGGCGAGGAGGCTGGGGAGGTTTCTCCTCTGTTGTCTGCTCCACAGCGCCCCCTCTGGTGGCAGCCTGTGCCTGCGGCCTGGTGCGGCTCTTGGGCCTAACGCTGGCCTGGGCTTGGGGCTCCCCTGGGGGCTGAGTTTGAGTTTGGGGAGCCTGCGGCTGAGTTTGGGGTGCTGGGGGACCCCGAGGCTCGGAGGCGGACTGGGGCGGAGAGAACCTCGTCTCCTCATCGAACTGCTGCACGATGATCTGAGGAACCGGCTGGGCCAACGCCTGACCAGTCTGGGACTCATGTGTGGGTGGGGCTTGAGGCAGGACCTTCGGCTGCACAATGGTCTCTGGCTGCTCTGATTGGACAGGAGGTTGGGAAGTGGGCGGGATTGGTGCCTCAGCCTCAGCTGGTGATTGGACAAAGACTTTGGTTGGGGGCTGGTCTCTGGGGGGACTGTGGTCTCG
>JAODXP020000024.1:136254-171254 GCA_027497455.2 Sardinella longiceps | reverse complement strand
GACAGTCCCAATTCCCTAGCCTGACAAGCCAGACTATCACATAAAATGTCTAGTCTGGCCACGAGTGATAGACCCTCGGGTAAGACGGTGGCAACCAATCAGAGCAACTAAAAAGCCGATTCAAACAACTCTAAGCCCGCCCAATCACTCCCTTTCCTGATAGAGCGTTGTGATTGGCTAAACACCACGATGTCTGAATACAACCTAGAGTGTTGCGTTTGGATTTACTGTGAACAGCTCAGACAGCACTGATGTCTGAGTTCAACCTATGGCTGATTGCTAGACGTACTGGCTGAGTAAACTAGAGTAGGCCTATAGTACGTCTAGAGTCCTATGGCTGATTGCTAGACGTACTGGCTGAGTAAACTAGAGTAGGCCTATAGTACGTCTAGAGTTCCAGGCTGCGTCTCTGTATCAACACCAGTGTTGGGAGTAACGAGTTACAAAAGTAACTAATTACTGTAATGCATTGCTTTTTGTGGTAACTTTTTAATGTAAGGCAAACAAAATTGGTAATATTTTACTCGGTACAACTGTGAGTAACTCAAGTTACAATGCATTTTTAACTTGGAATGAAGTGCCGTTTTTTCCCTCATACAAAGTCACCAAAAATCACTGAGAGGTCAGCAATGGCAAAACGTCTGCTTTGCCGGAATTAATGTAGAACTTTACAGTCTCCGCTTGTCATTCTCAACATTTACAACGAGATATTGAAGGTCATAGTCTACCGTGGGGCCCGAAGAGTAACTTAAATGTAATGCAACAGTAATGTAACGCCTACATTTTCAAAACACTAATATTGTAATGTAAGGGATTCCTTTAAAATGTCAGTAACAAGTAATAAATAACGCATTACAGTTTTGCAGTACCTTGCCCAAAACTGATCAACACACAGCCGACTACAGGGCAGGCCTGTAACCAATCAGATCAATCAGTTTCTACTCAGCCAACCAGACAAGTGATTCTAATCAACCACTCAAACCAGGGTTTCTACTCAGCCAACCAGACCAGTGTTTCTCATTAACCAATCAGATCAATGTTTCTTATCCACCAATCTGATCAATGTTTCTTATCAATCAATCAGACTAGTGTTGCTCATTAACCAATCAGATCAATGTTTCTCATTAACCAATCAGACCAGCGTTGCTCATGGTGTTTGTGGAGCATTCTGAGTGCAAAGCCATTTTGGATTGGAAAACACAACAGACAGTGATTGTCTCAAAACAGACGGACGCAGTCTCATTCTTTACTACTTTAGCCTAATTCTGCATGTAAACCACACACACACACACACACACACACACACACACACACACACACACACACACACACCATTCACTCTGTCCATGCTGAAACGGTCATTCTGCACTCAGACGAGCACAGAACACATTTTGCTGTCTGTATGGCACTTCAGTCAAACACTTCAGTTTTAGGAGACGCTTCAGATTGGACTGGACGTAACCGGACTGACTGGGCTGAGCGGGACCGGACGGTCCACACACAGCAGACGGAACCAGAGAGTTCTGGACCTCTGGTCCTTCAGGGGAAGAGACCTCAGATAGATTTGCCCCCAAGACATCAGCTGTTTCTCTCTCTCTCTCTCTCTTTCTCTCTCGCTCTCTCTCTCTCTCTTTCCCTCACCTGCCATGTCAATCATGTTGTTGTAGACCTGAACCTGTTTCAAAATCAATGAATGAATTGTTTAGTTCACATTTGTGTATTTTAAATGGTCCGTCCATTGGCCGTCCCCCTCAATATTCTAGTTAACCCTGCCTGACATCTGACACATGTTGTATTTCTGGAATTAGAGTCAAGGAGAGGGAAATCTTATCAAGGACAACTAAAGAGTCTACTGAGATTCGGAAAGCTTTCATCAGACTTTTAGCAGAGGCTTTGAAATGCAGGAGTCAAGAATAACGGCAAAGTGCACTTTGACACATGGAATGTCAGATAGCGGGAAGGACGCGTTGACGTAGCGACTCTCACGACCCAAAATAGCGCACCCGGGGGCACGTGCTACGACTCCTCGTTAATGGAACACTTCAATGTTACTCCAGTGCAGAAGAAAGGTTGAACATTTTTCCACAGTTATTCATATGAGAAACATCAGGCTAACCACCAGGTCACACAACTTACTGCAAATATAAGCCACGCGTAAATAGCACTGCTTTGTAGAATGATTAAAGTGATAAACCAAACAAAAGTCTGTTTTCACAAACATAAAACATGTAGACTTGACTGATAACCGGGTATCTCAGTGAACTCAGACCTTTTGAAGGTGTGCAAAGTTAAAAGTTAAAAATCTTTTATAATGACACAAGACTTTACATTCACAATTATCATTAATTGCTCTGTTAAAACCGATAATCTTACTTGGTGATCAACGGAGTTTGTAAAGTCCAGAAGGGCTGTAGAAATTCGGTGTGTAAAGTTTATCAACAACAACACCAACAGCAACACAGATAACAACAAATAAACATTAACGGTCGAATTTCTTCAGCGCTCCCAGCGAGTATTGCCGATCGGCCAACCCCTCCCACGGAGAATGAGTTACATACGGAGGCGAAGCACCATCCCGGGGTAGAGTGACCCACCGGGCAAATGAAACCCGAAGCGGAGGTTCCAGCTGCCGCCGCCACCAGCCCTGCTAAATATAACTTCCACCTCGGCCCAGTATGCGTCGCATTTGGCGCTCTACCTGCGACTGCCTGCCTGCCTGGTGCACAAGTTTTTTGTGATGTATTTTTAAAGCCCAGTGTTGGAAATCCTCCGCTGTGGTCATCTTACAACAACAACCATAGCCACAACAACAACAAAATAATAGCACAACAAATAAGCACTGATAGGCTAGATGGCTACTTTTAGGAATGAGCAGAAACGTGGACCCTTAAGTAACATGTAATAATATCTACTGGTTTACCAAGCGGATGGGGTGTTTAGCAAAAAGAAAGATGTATGTGCTGCTGGGGTAAATGTTTCTGGTCGAGTTTTCTACTTAAACTCGTTTTGGAAAAGTTGATCGGAACCACAGAGGCGCACGCCGGTCTGTATCACTGAGATCAGTGTCCGCGCGCCTTCACGGAGGAATGACAGGCGCGCGCGCGCAAGAACTGCGCCCATGGTTCGGTTGCGGGTAGTCTCGCGCATGCATGCTGTAGGGGGCGAATCTCACTCACTCACCTTATCGGTTACACCGGGAAGCTCAGTGTGATAGATGCCGACACCGCTATGGCTGTAACATATAGACCGCAAGGAATGTGCTGTGCTGAAGAAGCCGAGGGGATGGAGAGAGGAGCATACTAGATATCCTTTAACATACCGTCAACACGTTTTGTTCTTGATACTGTAGTGTAGCCTAATAATAATATTTACATGCGATTCATGTTCATTCATACATTTCTTAATCTACAGCCCTACACTATCATTAAAGTTCAGTTTCAGTTGCACATAGCATTTCATTCTCACTCTGTAGTCTCGGTCTCAAATTAACTCCCCTTGTTCTAGTCTCTCTGATCTGGGCATTCTGACAGGAGGCTATTAGACCCTATTAGCCCTTCATATCCCTCTTTCTTTTTGCAATGCTTTTATGCGTTTTCTTCTCTTCTCCTCTCCTCTCTTCTCTTCTCTTCTTCTCCACTCTCACAGCTGCACTGCCCACTCTACTCTCTTTCAACACCAGAGGGCAGTAGAGTGCAAAATATCTGCAGGGTTAGAAAACAGTCTACAGAGTTTTAGTGTAGGCCTAATTAGCGTTTTAGGGTAGGCCTAATTAGAGTTTTAGTGTAGGCCTAATTAGAGTTTTAGTGTAGGCCTAATTAGAGTTTTCTCAATCGCCAACAAGCTTTTTATCACTAAGCACATCTTCAGAAGTTTATATAATCAGAGTAATGGTCCTCCAAACAACAAGCCCTATCCAATAAACATGTTTGTGGCTATAATTAACTTCACAGTAAACGTCACTGGTCTTGAAGTGAGTGCTTCATCAAAACACACAGTAAACGTCACTGGTCTTGAAGCTTCATCAAAACACACAGTAAACGTCACTGGTCTTGAAGCTTCATCAAAACACACAGTAAACGTCACTGGTCTTCAAGTGAGTGCTTCATCAAAACACACAGTAAACGTCACTGGTCTTGTGAGTGCTTCATCAAAACACACAGTAAACGTCACTGGTCTTCAAGTGAGTGCTTCATCAAAACACACAGTAAACGTCACTGGTCTTCAAGTGAGTGCTTCATCAAAACACGTACAAATGGAGACTGCAACTATAACTGTTTGTTTATTTTGTTGTTTCCATTTCCTTGTCTTAGAAATGGTGTTTCCATCCAGTGTGTGTGTGTGTGTGTGTGAGGGGGGGTGTTAGATACGGGCTGATGTGTTTGGTGTATGTGTGTGGGGGGGTTTAAATACGTTATGATGTTTTTTTGTGGGTGGGTTTGATATTGTGAGTTTGGTTGAGGCGACTCATGATTAGTTTGTGTAGAGGAATACAGCGAGTCAGGTATTATTGGGTAGATACACACACACACACACACACACACACACACACACACACACACACACACACACACACACACAAGACAGACTCGGCCCCAGCTTGTCTTGTTGTAGAGGCTTCTAAAAATAGGGAGGAATTTAATCAGCTGCCATTCAGTGTCTTCTTCCTCACTTTCTCACACAGTTTGGGCTTCAAATAGGACACACACACACACACACACACACACACACACACACACACACACACACACACACACACACACACACACACTTTAACTCGCATCTTTAATTGTTTGGAAACTCCTCAGCAGAGTCACTTTTAGAGGGAGATTATTCTTGGCTCCTGAAGAGCCCCCGGGCACACACACACACACACACTCTGTCTCTCTCTCTCTTCAAAACAGTCTGTCTCCAGGATGTCACACACTCCACACTCCTCCCCCCAAAGTGTTTTCCATCTCCACCTTCATCCCAGCTCCAGCTCCAGCAGCCCCAGGTGCAGTGGGCCAGTAAGCCCAGAGAGGAGCCTCCTGAGTGGGGCACGCCTGCCAGCTAACCCCCATCATCCTCTCTGGAGCCTTAAGTTGGGCAAACACTGTACGATACAGTATATTCAGTCATTTTGCACAGCTCCAGCTCAAACTGTAGGATCAATTCATAAGGGTTAAAAGTTCACAGTTTATTGTTGATGTTCTCACACAGTGCAATCTCATATTACGCCACAACACAACTGCTCACACTGTGTGAGTAAATTCTCAACCCAACTCAAAATTGTTTATGCTCTTCCTGTTTGGAAAAATAACAACTTGCGACTTGCAAGGCAAATGGAAGACATGGGCAGACATCCCAACCTTGGGAAATTCATTTCAGGGAGGTGTCGTCCCATCACCCATGACCTTCAGGGAGACTTGGGATTTCTGCATGGGCTTTATTTCATCTGGCACAGAAAGTTAATTTTGCACTATGCCTAAAGTTGAATTACGCACCCACTTTTTTGCTGCAAATAGGTTATTTTTAGTTTAGTCCAGAGTCAGATCACAGTTTTCGCCATTACATGGTTTCAGTACACTTTCACTTTACCAATCTAATCTGTGCAGTCTCAGAGAGCATTGAGTTTATAGGGGAATCATGTCATGGCTGTACTTAAACTTTACGAATACCTTCACGAGGGGCGACAGGAATTTGAACAGGTTTGATTTTCGTCCGACCGTATGATTGTCATTTAGGAGGCGGTTGTGAGGGTCGTGAGGCGCTCCTCTTTACCCCATGTGAACTAACTACACGATGTGGGACGCACGAGTAAGCTGAAACTCGGCCCGATCCAAAATAATGATCACAGGTGAAAAATCGTCTCCAAAAGGGCCAAAATCGCAGTGTGTACCAAGCATTATGGAGCCTCTCTGCAGTTTGTAGTGCCACACACACACACACACACACACTTCCGTCTGACTGGGCCTGAACAAAGCCCAGAGTGTGTGTGTTAATGGAGTGTGTGTGTACCTGGAGACAGAGAGTGGAGCGTAAGGTTAGTGTGTGAGTGTGTGTGTGTGTGTGTGTGTGTGTGTGTGTGTGTGTGTGTGGAGATGCCCTCAGGCCAGGATTAGACTGCTAGATCTGGAGGGTTTATGCCATGAGTGTGTTTATGTGGTGTCTTCTACACACACTTCACTGGAAACACACTTATGATAATACTGTCTTACTAAGACAACAATGGTGTGTGTGTGTGTGTGTGTGTTTATGTGGTGTCTCATACACACACTTGACTGGAAACATACTTACGGTAAGACTGTCTTACTGAGACAACAATGGTGTGTGAAACATCAGCGCAATATTAGTCCTCTGTGAGTTTGATTGACAGGTGGATTCTCATTATAAGTAGTGGGTCTTTCTGAGCTCTCAGTGTATAGCATCACTGGTGTGTGTGTGTGTGTGTGTGTGTGTGTGTATTCTCATTATAAGTAGTGGGTCTTCCTGAGCAACAGCATCACTGGAGGACAGACAGCGGAACTGAACTTACTGTAGAATCCTCACAGCAGCCGAGGGAAACTTGAGCAAAGATTCTTTGGTATTGAAGTTAGAAACTTGAGTGTAGAGTCTTTGATAGAAGAAATTATAATCTGCTGAAAGTTTAAGTCAGAAGGTCTTTGATGCCAGAGTTTGAGACATTTACCAGTGGAAGAGAGTGAGAAGCAGCAACAACAGGCTTTTCTGATTCCAGAGAAACACTATCACATCGTCTTCATACACTAAAGTCTCTAACAATTACAGACAAGACTCAGATCACTGTAGTCGTCTACATACACTAAGGTCTCTAACACACATTACATAGATAACTCATGGAATTCCACAGCACAGGATTCTTCAGGTAAGACTCCGGAACCTTTAAATACGACACAAGATCCAATGACATGGTCATTTGATGCTCTTACTTGTTACTTGTAACTTTTAAAAAGTTGTAAATCTCCAACAACAAATTCCACAGACCAACTCATGCTAGTTGTCAACACATATTGTATACTGAATATGTCCAGAACAGGCTTAGAACAAGTCATCAGAGCAAATGTCTTACATTCAGCGTTACATTCAGATCCAGCAGTGGCAAAAGTGTGTTTGTAAGCACATTGCAGATGCATGTGAATGATTATGTGTAAACATTCCACTTTTACTATGATCTTTACAATAGCCAACTGTGGATACAGTATTCAAGGAGAATGACTCGGGAGTGATTGTGCGTGTTTTGAACATACCTGTGGTCCATATTTGTGTTGCTATGAGAAATGTCAACCAAAATGTGAAAATGTTAACTTTATGATGTTGAAACTTTAACTGTATGAATGAATTTATTTTCTTTTTCATGTCTAAGAGTCTGTCAGATCTGTGTATCTTAAAGCATAAGTTCGGTATTTCATGTAAAGCCTTGTTTTATGTTTCTGATGAAGTTCAATGGTTAACATTGAAATTTTGTTGAATGCTTCTGAGGATTTTTGGCTCTTGCCATGTGTGTGTGTGTGTGTGTAGGTTGTCCATCCTGTCTCTGGTGTGTGTGGTGCTCTGTACGGGGTTGCACTCAGATGGGCGTGTGAGGGGCGGAGCCTCCATGGTGTATCTGAGGCGTTTCATTGGCTGCGCTGTGAGGGAGTTCAGCTTCCTGGCCAAGAAGCCTGGATGTGGCGGCATGCACATCACCACCGATGCCTGCTGGGGCCGCTGTGAGACGTGGGAGGTCAGACACACACACACACACACACACACACTGCTTATCACCACCGATGCCTGCTGGGGCCGCTGTGAGACGTGGGAGGTTAGACACACACACACACACACACACACACACACACACACACAGATACAGATACACTCACTTTGACTGAGCAGGAATCCCTCATTTGAGACCAGAGACTGTAAGGTTATCTGTTACTGCTGTCTGAATGCCTGCAGCCCCTTATGCTGCCACCAGAGGGTGTAGTTTAGTCAGTTTGACATTAGAGAGACTGAGGCTGGCATGTATCTGCTGGGTGACTATTTTTGTTTTCAAGCTGTTTCCTGTTTACCTGTGTCTCCATAGAAACCAGTGCTGGAGCCGCCTTACATCGAGTCGTACCAGCGTGTGTGTACGTACAACGAGACACGTCTGGTGACGGTGCGTCTGCCCAACTGCTCCGCAAACATCGACCCCACCTACACCTACCCCGTAGCCCTGCGCTGCGACTGCGCTATGTGTGTGACCAGCACTACTGAGTGTATTACATCTGTCTGAACACACACACACACACACACCTACTCTGTAGCCCTGCGCTATGTGTGTGACCAGCACTACTGAGTGTATTACATCTGTCTGAACACACACACACACACACACACACCTACCCCGTAGCCCTGCGCTGCAACTGCGCCATGTGTGTGACCAGCACTACTAAATGTATTACATCTGTCTGAACACACACACACATGTGCATCGCCTTTATGACTTATATCTTGAATCATCATCATCATCATCATCCATTGTTTATTCAGGGAAAAATGACTGAGCATCAAGCTCTTTTACAGCATTGCCCTGATTTGACAATAAAAAAAGATGCAAGCAAACAAAAGTACACAAGGGAAAACAAAACCTTATAAGAATAAAAATAAGAATAAAATATAATAATAATAATAATAATAAAATAAATAATAATAATAATAATAAACAATTAAAAAACAAGAACACTTATGTACAGGATTCATATCAATTATCAATGCCTTAAATTTGTCTGCAGACACAAGTTGGTTCAGTTTTAAAACTTCCTGTAGCTGGTTCCACTTATTTGGTGCAAAAAACTGAAAAGCCAGTTTCCCAACCTCAGATTTAACTGTAGGTGTTTCAAAGGTTATAAAACCATGGGACCTTGTATTGTGTGAGCTGTCTCTAATTCTTAAAAGTGAAGACAGGTAAGGAGGTAGTTTACCCTGCAATGCCTTGTAAATAAACAGGAGGCAGTGTCTTTCCCTCCTTTCAGTGAGGGAAGGCCATCCTACACCCTCATAAAGTTTACAATGATGAGTTTTAAAATGATCACCAGTTATAAAACGTAGAGCACTGTGGTAAACCTTGTCAAGAGCTTTCAAAGAAGAAGGAGCAGAGTGCATGTAAAGAATATCACCATAGTCTAGAACTGACAAAATAGTGGACTGAACAATGGACTTTCTATTTTCTAGAGCAAAAGATGACCTAATCCTATATAAAGCACCTAGCTTAATTTTCACCTTCTTTGTAAGCTCAAGCACATGAGTTTTAAAAGAAAGCTTATTATCAAGCCATATACCAAGATATTTATACTGAATAACTTTAACTGAATGTATACCATTGTAGTTTTTGAGTAGTGAATTTCTTCTACATTTCATTTTATGTCCATCTGAGAATTGTATGTTTTTGGTTGATATTACACAACACATTAAGCTTCCTTCTGTCCCTCCATAATTATTGCCACCCCTGGTACATTTGGCTTATAACACACCTAAAGGCTGTTTTTAAAATCATCTATTAGTCATTTTCCTGAATCACATAATGAAAACATTGAGGAAAAATACAACTTTGAAGGGTATTACATTTATTTTGATAAGAATTGCATTTTATGCATTTTAAAGAAATAAATATGTGTTGTGTCATGTGCACGTGTCACAATTATTGTTTGTCCAGGTATGAAGTAGAGTATCTGTTGAAAATTATGTATTTACATAATTATTTGACGTGTTTTCTAGGAGGTGCCAATAATTGTGGCACCTGTTTTTGTGAAAAATATTTATTTATTTCATTGTGTTTTCTCCAGATACATTTCTTTATGTTGAATGTGGGATTATTCTCCATCAATTTCATTGTGAGACTAACATAAATTCTGAAAAGATCAATTTTTTAATCCACTTTATCTTTACCAGGGGTGCCAATAATTATTGAGGACGCTGTAATATACAAATAATATGCCTTCAAAATGTTACCTCACTCACGTCAGATGATGCGCTACGTAACTTTAAGGCTACATCTGACGTGAGTGAGGTAATTCAAAATGTGCATGTTACAGTGAATTGTACAGTTTGTCTATGTAAACAAGACTTTCATTCCTCCCCAAATGTAACTGTCCAGGAAACACAAAATGCAAGTACAAGAGTAGGCTGGTGAGCCGATAAGAGTGTGTGTGTGTGTGTGTGTGTGTGTACCCGTGCACATGTGTGCTTGTGTGTATGTAGTTATATATGAGCACATATGATGTAAATGATCATTTGAATTTTGAAGATTTGTAACAATTCAGAGGAGAGTTTACATTAAAAGTTAAAAAAAAAAAACTTTATTGTTTAGAACAATCATTTATGGACTACAATCCACATGTAGTTCCACATCTTCACATTTTTCCACCCTGTGTATACATAGAGAGAGGAACAACTATGTTTAAAATAACAATAGGAACTAATAACAATAATAATTATAACTGGATGAATGTATGTGTGCCTGCATATGTCGATCACCCAATCTTCGTTTACTAGGCTAGTGTAGCCCCCGGATGAAATTCCATAAAATTGACATATTCCCACAACATGTCAGGTTCATCATACACATTAAATTTGGTGCAGTTCATAACATCTGATCTAAAGATAGGGGCAATTAAAGCAGTATAATATTGCGTTTTCATTTTTTACCATGGGGGTGCAAATCACAAACGACTTGTTATAAGTCGATGTGGGCTCTTGAGACCAACATTCCATAAACATTTCATCATCCTCAATGTCACGGATCAGGTAGTTCTTTAGGAAAAACGGCATTTTTGGGGTTTCGAGGGGGGGCAAAAGTAAAAGTCTACTGGGGCTACATGCCCACCAAGTTTCATGTGTTACGGTGTCCTGGGAGTTGTTGACCAAAAATTCAGGAAGTAGATGATGGGAGAATAATTAAAAAAAAAAAAAAAAACTTTGACAATATGACCGCTACGCTAGCGCCGGTCATAATTATTTATCTTCCTATACCATTACCCATACAGTGGCTCAAACGGAAGACTATTTTACTGTCTGACACAAAGACCACAGATCAGACGTGAGCCAGTACAGACTGATTTTAACTATAGGTAAATCATGCAATTACATTCAGAAGTATGAGTACATGAAGTATACAGTACATATACATATACTTAAGACAGTACATATACATATACATATACATATACATATACCATAGAGGTCATCATTTCCCACCCACAACAAGAAATTACAGAAAAATATCACTTAACCTGCTCAAATTGCTGTTTGGTGAATCCCACCAAAATCAAATTATGAATTTATACAAATTATTGAGCAAAAGAAAAAAGTTCACTTAAAAAAAAAGAAAGATCAAAAGTTCACTTCAATAAAGGTTGTAATATATACGTAAATGTAATGTATTGTGAATCCTAGCAGTTATGAAAGTAATAAAAGGTTAATATATGATAAATTATTTGTTCAAGTCACTATAGGGTCTCACGAAAATCTCTCTCTCCTTCTCTTACTCTCAAAATAAAGGGCAAAAAAATAGGCTTTGGCAAAACAATACACACAAAACAGAAATCAGCAGCAAATTGAATTTGCAACCAGAGGAGTCAGTGTAATTTGTTACGGTTTGTTTTTGTAGCAGATGAACTTCATTAAAGATCAGGCAGAATGTCAATAATTACAACAAGTTATGAGCGAACTAATGCTAGCAAGCGAGCTAACAGAACATTTTAAATTGAGAAGTTGCAGAGCCCCAAAATTAGCGTGCTTGGACATACTGAACTGCTGCAGAGCCCCAAAATTACATTTATTGGTATCATGAATGATTACAGACAATATTATGACACAAAGAATTATCTGAATATTATTTTTTAAATGTATTAAGATAGAAAGGTTATGTTCGTTGTGACGAAAGAACTTTGATATATGCAGAGGCGACTTGACAGACAACTGCTTTGCCCGCCAACACTGCAACCACATTGTGCTAGACCTCAGTACTGGGTTGGCTTGCTAGGCTAGCTAGCCTTTCCTTTGGATAGTTTCTATACATTTGTTCCTGGAACTGGCTGAGAAATCCCAAATCCCTTTTGGGCCACGTACTTCACTACTAGTTTTATGAGGTACCTCAACAAAGCATTTTTTTCGTTAGGATCCTTTCGACTGTTTATTTCCTGCAGTTTGTTCACCTTCTCTGTTTCGCCTTCCTCTCTCATCTTCTCTATCAGGAAGTCCAAATGGATAAGAGTGGATGCTGAATTATCTCTCAGGGCAATCTCATCCAGTTTCATAACCAGTTGGTAGGCCTCTTCCAGTAACTCTGACCGCTTCTCTGTGAGGTCTTTCATTTCATTTAAGAGAGTTTCCAAAAAACTCGATTGGTTCTCAGCTTGTTCTGAATTCTCCTCATATGCCTTTTTCATTTCTTCTCTGGTTTTCTGAATTTTCCTCATTTTGGACACATAGTATTTCCCATCTTTTACATGATCTGATACAGGACACTTATTGGTACATGAAATACATTTTCCCTTTTCCATGACCTTACAATGTTCAGGCTTCCAGGCCATTGTACATCCATCACGGTGACAGTTCTCTTTACAGACAGTACAGCGTGTGACTCCATGATAAAAAAACAACCCCCACATGCCCCCGTCTTTAAAGGGTTCTTCATCTTTGTACACTTCATCATACTCCTCAATATAATGCTCATTATTCTTCTTCTTTTCTTCATACATCTTCAGAGTTTTCTGATTTTGTTGAATTGCTTTCTGTTTCATTTCTATTTCTACAATTCTTTCTTGCAGGTTTTGGATGCATGCAGAAAGTGTAATCCGATACCTCAAAACATCCATGGTTTTCCTCAGATTTTGAGGTGGCATGTTTTTTAAAAAGGTTGTGAACTCTGTCAAACCTTTCTGTGTGATGTCATTACCACATTTCAGAATGTCTGTGTTTTCTGTCCTGTCTTCATTCTGGCAGTTATCAAACTGAAAGTAAACAGGCTCATTTTTATTATTTTTGGCACATTTAATCTTTGCCAGGTCTAGAGCTTTAAGCACTTTGTCAGGTTTTCTTCCATGTGAGTGTGTGATGAGAGTTACAATGTTCCCTTCCATGTCCTTTCCAAAGAGAGACATCAAGGAGTCAAAGATGTATAACATTCGCTCAGTCAGTCGACTAAGTGACTCCTGAAGCACAAGACCAACTGCATTCATTTCATAAACTCCAGTGTGTGACTGAAACCACTGAAGCAATCTTTGACTAATGACTTCATGCTCTATCCCTCTGGTGTCTCCATATCCTGGGGTATCAATGAGAGTCAGAGAGTAGGGGACAGTTTGGCCTTCAAAACCAAAGATCTCATACACTATTACATCTGATGTGTCCCTTTGTAAATCTTCACTGCATCGGTACTCATCCTCTGTGATCTGGAACCAGATGTTATCCTCCCATGTCACTCCCATAACATAGTTGACCAGAGTGTTAATCAGAGTAGATTTTCCTGATCCTGTTTCACCCACAAGCAAGACTGTTTTATTTATTTTCTCTGCATTTCTTTTACCAAAAGTCATTCTTGTAAGATTGTCAAATGTGGTTTTGTTTGGTTTCAGTTGGTAGACAGCAGGAGATCCTGATTTAATAAGGACACTTTGGGAGATTATGTCCTTATATTTGGAGTTACCATGAGTCCTGAAAAAAAGATAAAAATACCTCAGAACACATATACAAGTACCTTTCTATTTACAGTTCTGTGTTTGTTTTATAGGCTACTGTAATTAAATTAGTACTGAGGCTATCACGTATAGGCAAAAGTGCAAAACTATAGGTTTCAGCATTAGAATATACAGTATTAGGCCCGATTCACACAAACTGCTCATTCACGGTGTGGGAGCTGTGCGCTTGTGCATTCACACCAGAAATTGTCTCTCTGGTGTTCTGCGCAAACTAGCTGCCTGAGCTCTGCATTTAAAATCTATGAACACAGCACAAGGCATGCTTACCGCGCTGAAAACACTTGGAAAAATAGAACTCCTTTCTTTCAGAACACACATGCAATGTGCATGGACAAACCTTATAAACGAAAAGTGACTAAAACCGCCCACACTTAGCTTTTGGTGTGAACCAGCCGTTACAGGCACATCTCATAATGGAAGCCAAGGAATACCCCAGCTCCTCTGTGTTATGTGTTAAAACATAATTTTTCAAATGTGATTGTGACAAAGTGTGATTGTGACTGGTTTAATGGCAGAGGTACATTCAGATTCATCTAACATAAGCGAACGCTTGTTGCAATCCATGATGGAATTGTGTGCATTGTAGACCGAGTTTGCGAAATGGCAGCTAACACTAACTGAATGAGGCATGTCACAAACGAAACCTAATCGATTTGCTTTCGTTTTGAAATGTCCCATTCTGTTACCGTTAGCTGCCGTTTCGCTATCTGCCTTGCATGAAATCCAGTGATTGAGGTGTCTATCAATAGCGCTTGGCACTATAAAACAGTAGGACTGCGTGTTGATTCACGCCAGATTTTTCCTTTAATCAATGGAATTTCAACGATTTTGCAGAATGTTCGTTTTAAACTGTAACCACTAATGGCAAACAGAGTATAAATTAGGGTGGGCTATTAATAGAATAAGGGCTTCGAATGTGATATCACTGGAATGAATTTATGCTCAAACTCGAGACTGTCACAAATAGTCTAAATGCGCTGCTGGCATTTTGGAGAATTGAACATACAATGCGTCATCTGCTGGAATTAGCTGGTAAACTCCACAAACACATGTTAACCTCAACTGACAAAACTGAAGTTCCCGCAAGTTCGTTTTGGACTTGGAGAGATAGACGCAGCACAAGCAAATTATTGGGCTATTCTGTATTTTGTGCATAGGCACCTTTGAAGACAGCTGACCTGTACGTATATCTCCCACATTAGACTAATAATAAGTTGTAATCGTCCACAGTCTTTCAAAAACGCATTTCACACCATAGGCTATGTTGACTGAGCCCTTGGAGCCCTGCCCACAGAAAACAGCCATTGTCTGGGGCTGGAATTACAACTGAGTTTAAAATTGTTTTATTATCTAAAGTTAGGGTAATATATGTAGAGGAATTATTTGCAGAGTAACATGCAAGATTGCAATATTTGAATGAATAAAACGGTATTGCATTTGCATGCATTTAGCTAGCCTGACATAGCCCGACCATAATACTGCTGTTCATCCGTATTCATGGTCTGGAGGTTCTTTAACCTTACGCGATTATACTGCGGGGGGAGGGTATTCACTTTTGGTTTGAAACAATTGGACAGTTCGTCTAATCAGCGTCGCTTATTGGCCGGTAGACTCTCTACCGATATAAACACGCCCAAGAGGACCGTTCCCAGACCATGAATACGGATGAACAGCAGTATTATGGTCGGGCGATGTCAGCCTAGCATTTAGCCCCCACAGAATTCTTTTGCCTGCAAATGCCAACTTGTTGGATGATAAGGTAGTAGACCTATTGCATTGTAGACTACAAAATATTTACATTTATTGACATCTAGGGTGGCTAATGCTTAGGCTATTTAACTGATACTGATTTATATTTCTTATGCTGATTTGTCATTTGATGCATGATCTTCAGTTAAGTTGAATTTAATTTTGTGCACATAGGCCAAGATGTTGGTTCATAGGCCTCATGCCACATACTGTATGTAACAGGAGTAGTAGCTTTTTGCTAGCCTGATAAACCAGACTAAATGTGAGATTGGATGTCTAGTCTGGCCCCGATGAATGGATACAACGGGAGATTGTTGATGAGCACAACCCGTTGTCTTTCAAACCATATCTGTGCGTATAGGCCAACGCTCTGTCGTTTCTCCCTCAAAACTTTTAAAAATTCCTGGGGGAGAACCACCTAGACCCCTGTTTATATTGCAAGGTGCACTATGAAATTTTCCCCGTGAGTGAGCATTGTAAACCATTTTTGACCTCGGTATTTGAAAAATCCTGGCTACGGCCCTGAATGCAACAGGAACCATGGTGTGCTTTAATCTGCCCTTGACAGTAGCTCAGAGGTAGAAAACTTTCCTGTTTTGGTTAAAAGTGTACCTAATGTCTTCTACATACACTGATGATGACCTGATGCCGAAACGTGTTAGTTTATATAGAGAGTGCGGAGTTCTTTTTAGCTACAGCCATACCCAGTAAAAACAATACGATGACATTAAAGGACTTAATAATAATAAAATAAATAATCTTACTGTTCAGAAGTGGAGTCTCCTCCTGTAAACCCTATGGATCGGTCAATGGAATCATTGGAATCACTGGAATCATCGCTCCCTGATGAGTCACAATTGCTGGCCATCCTAGACAAGAGGAGGAGAAATTCCATCAGGGATAAACAGGTCCTGTTTCCTGTAGAAGCTAATTATGTAATAAAGGCCAAAAATGTAATAACTGCCAATAACATAATAAATCTGGCCAATAATGTAAGAAAATGTTTGAGACAATGATATAATAACCTGTTACCAATACTGAAATCAGTTATTAAAGACCCCTAAGAGTTGGTCTTAAAATGGAAGTTGACCATTTAAAAAGTTACCATATAACAAATAATGCATCTCATCACATGCAGCACACATAATAGTGAAGTAAGTTATTACACTTCTTTTACAATTAGTCCTGCGAAAAATGCTATTTTGCCTGGACTATTAGCAGGCTCCAATTCATACATGTGGCCTATGTCATGGCCGACAGGAAAAAAACTAAACAAGGAAGGCCTATAAATCAGTAACTAGCCCATCATGCCCGACTATCATCAACATATTTACATCCCTAACATGCGGAATAGGGAAAGGATCTGATCTTCATTGTTAGGAATAACAAGGAGGAAACAAAAAGTAAAGAAAATCGACCCATCTGACGTTAATCTTTATCCTACCATAAATGCAGGGAAATGGAAAAGCATTAGGCCTAGGCCAACTTAAGTTGTCTCAATTACAACTTCGATGATAACACATTTAGTCTACTATAAAATTCTCCATAAAAGTATACGTACTGTTGATTTTGACGATATCCTTATCAATTACTTTTCAAGGGCGTCGCCTCCGATAACGTTTTACAACTGCGCAATCTACGATTGTAGTTTACTTTTACCAGCTTTTACTTTCAATTTCTTAAAGTGAACGTGCATGGCTACTGAGCTCAGTCTGAGGCGGAGCTAAAAGGGCCAGTGAGCGATAGACTAGTAACCCTGTATAATAGGCTATAGTAGCCTACTAAAGTTTTAGGCTTAAACTCTTTTTTGAACCGTGTTGACCAGGCTATAGGTAGCCTAAGGTAAGATTTTGGAGTCCAATGTGAAAAAAAGACATGATTCTGATTTGGCTTTGTCGTTTATTTTCGCTCGCTCATGTCCGCGTTTTGATGCCTTGCAATAAAATGGCATTTAATGTCGACTTGGACATCTATGACAGTACACTGTATTTACCAAAGTGCGCCGGTGCAGCGGGAACAAAACGCAAGACTAGACAACACAATGGCAGCCACACCAGACGCAAATAGAGACGTGTGAAGATTCAGGGCTCAGAAATAACTGAAGTGTGTTTGCACCCAGTCTTCCCATTAAATCATTAACCCAAATGGCAATAGTGACGATGATATTATTTAAGAATATCTGAGATTTATAATCTAAAAGTTTTTTGTTTTTTCACTCTAGCTAGATTATATGACACATATCATGAAGTGATATCCTCCTAGATTGGCCTAATCCTCTTGTTTCTGTTTCTCTTTGTTTCTCTTGCCTCCTCTGCCCCGACGCACTGGCTGAGTGATGAACCTCCCGTTGAACCTCCCGATGAGCCACACACCATGACCATCCCCCTTTTCTCTGAGGCCCGTGATGGAACTGGCCTGATGGCCCCCTGATGACCACTACTTAGATGGCGACCAACACCCAATGAACTCTGATCCCACTCCAAATACTGACTAATCCCACACTCCAACTACTGACTCCATCCCTTGGCCCTGACTGTCGCACAAACTATGTGTATATCATCTCTGACTACATTCAGTTCTCATACTGTTTTGTGTTAACCATGGTCAATCTATGCATCAGACTTTACGGATACTTTATTAGGCCCCAGGCAGGTAGGCTGAGTCCATGAGGCGTGGATCTGCCCAAGGTTTCTTCCTACATAACAAACTATTTACAAAGCGAGGGAGTTTTTCCTTGCCCCTGATTCTCATGGATGCTTCCCGTACTGTCTGTAAAGCGCCGCGAGACAATGTACTGTATTTGTGCGCTCTACAAATAAAATTGAATTGAATTGAATTGAATTTTTCAAATAGCCTACAAGAAATATCCCACAATATCAATTTGTTGACTAGGCTACTTTTTTTTAAAAAAAGTTATTAGACTACACATTGAAATAATTAAACATTTTTGCATACAAATTAACAAACTTTGAAATTTGAAATTGCTTGATAAGGTTTACCACAGTGCCTTAAGATTCATTACTGGTGATAGTTTTAGAACTCACCACTGCAAGCTTTACCAGAATGTGGGGTGGTCTTCTCTTTATTACAGGATAGAAAGACACTGTCTCGTCTTCATCTATAAGGCACTACAGGGAAATTTACCACCTATCTCACCTCACTTTTGAAAATTAAATGCAATCCACATAACACACGCTCCCAGGTATATCTTTCCCTAAGAAAGTCCTACAGTTAAGTCTGAAACTGGCAAGATGGCTTTTTAGTTCTATGCCCCCACAAAGTGGAACAAGGTACAAGAACTTTTCAAATTAGAACATCTTGTAGCAGGAGGCAGGTTTAGGGCCTTACTGGATGATATGTTTAAACCTACTGTACAATGCTCTTGCTTTAGGTAGTTTTTAGTTTTTATTATTATTTTGTTAGTTTTTTGTGTGCGAAATCTGTATTATTACTTTGTTTATTTTGTCTTATTTTATGATTGTTATTTCCTATCAGGGCATTGCTGTAAAAGAGCCTAGAGCTCAGTCAAGTTCCCCTGAATAAAGAATGGTTGATGATGATGATGATGATGATGATGAAACTCACATGGTGAACGGCGGTGATGGTTACAGTCTGATCAAATTTTGAGATCAGTGGTATGTTTTATGGAGTTTGTAGAATGGAAATCTTAAACGTATATTTAAATGTCAATTCACGAAATATAGCAAAATCTGTGTGATTCTGCGTTAATATTAAAATTCTGTTTTTAATGTTGTAATTATGGCTTGTCTTCTGGAGGAGAATGCTGCCCAGAAATTTGCTGTAATTCTTGCTGGATCAGACTACATAATTGTAGCCTACCTGACTTCAGGGAAGTCTATTTTCTCCTGCTGAGTTTGATGTATAGTTCATAGTATTAAGAATTTAAAGTAAACTTTCTCGCTAACTGTTTATCATAGCAACTACCATCAGAAAACAGAGAGCTTACTGATTCTCGTGGTGTCCTGAGTGCGCATATATGACATAAACTACTGAAAAGAAGTGATAATCAGGATAGTTTGTGGAACTGAATCAAATGGAAAAGTCAGGGGATAGATTCAATAGTAGGGTAGCGCTTGGGTAGAGTTAATCAAGTGGTGGTCATCATTTAAGTAGAGATCATCAGGGAGGCCAACAAGGCCAGGTCTGTCATAGGGCCTCTGGGAGGAAGGAATGATCCTGGTATGTGCCTCCGGTGAGGTTGGCACCAATTGTGGGGTAGGGATTGATGGCAGATAGGAAGTTCAACACTCTGCCGGGAAGATTGTAGTATGTGAGGGCAGAAGAAACAAAAGACAGATGGAACATTTATCATTATTTTTAAACTCCAAGCTGTTAGAAGCACAAAAATGCTGCTTTCCCAGTGTTTTGAATGTTTATAAAAAGAGATTTGTAAATTATCCACATGGAATTTGCAACTATATTTGCAGAAGTAATTAGTTAAGCCTCAGTGGTCAAAGGTGACCATGATTGTGATCTACCTCAGTTCCCTCAGGATGGGGTCACAAGTTTATGTCACAAAGACAAAATTACACATTATCTTTGCTGCATATGGACTATGGATCAAAGGTGAAATTTACAAATACCTACAGTACATCCATTATGTGTGTGCATAGACTCCGTGTCAAAGGTGACCATGATTGTGATCTACCTCAGTTCCCCCAGGATGGGGTCACAAGTTTATGTCACAAAGACAAAATGTCACAGATTGCACATTATCTTTACCAGGATAGGGACTATGGATGAAAGGTTAAATTTATACCTACATCCACTATGTGTGAGCATAGACTCTATCTCCATCTTACTGCTTTTAGCCACCTCTACATCCCTGACACAGACCACATGCTGCACATAGGGCACCACACCTCTTCCTCACGATAAAAATAAATATAGAATTTAACCGTGGGTGATGTTATTTTATTTCATTATTTTTCTGAAGCCTTGATAAGGGTAAATCTTGGAAAGATGTATTACATAAAAATTCAGCCACATTCAAGCTAAGGAAATATCCTTATTTGGTAGGCTGTGTCTACTGAGCAACCATAGGTAGCTTGCTTCTGAAATGTCTTGAATATACTCAGTGATGCTGAATATACTTCTGAATATCATACTGATCTTACAAATCTTACATCCAGTACTATTCACAGTTTTAAAGACACGGGGACCTGTTTTTTGGCCACTACGGCACAGTGTAATGTAGATGTTATTTCACTGTAGTTCTTTGTTCTAAATTCTGCAATATTGTTTTGCACAGGGTAAATGCCAAGAATTGAATTCTATACCATTCAGTGTCTGCTTCCTTATTTCTTCCCAATGGTGTGTGAAACATCAGTGCAATATTAGTCCTCTGTGAGTTTGATTGACAGGTGGATTCTCATTTTAAGTAGTGGGTCTTCCTGAGCTCTCACTGCACAGCATCTCTTGTGTGTGTGTGTGTGTGTGTGTGTGTGTGTGTGTGTGCTTATTATAACTAGTGGGTCTTCCTGAGCTCTCACTGAACAGCATCACTTATATGTGTGTTTGTGTGTGTGTGTGTGTGTGTGTGTGTGTGTGTGTGTGTGTGTGTGTGTGTGTTCTCATTATAAGTAGTGGGTCTTCCTGAGCTCTCACTGAACAGCATCACTGGTGTGTGTGTGTGTGTGTGTGTGTGTGTGTGTGTGTGTGTGTGTGTTCTCATTATAACTAGCGGGTCTACCTGAGCTCTCACTGCACAGCATCACTGGTGTGTGTGTGTGTGTGTGTGTGTGTGTGTGTGTGCTGTGTCTGTGTGTGTTCTCATTATAACTAGCGGGTCTACCTGAGCTCTCACTGCACAGCATCACTGGTGTGTGTGTGTGTGTGTGTGTGTGTGTGTTCTCATTATAACTAGCGGGTCTACCTGAGCTCTCACTGCACAGTATCACTGGTGTGTGTGTGTGTGTGTGTGTGTGTGTGTGTGTTCTCATTATAACTAGCGGGTCTACCTGAGCTCTCACTGCACAGCATCACTGGGGTGCTCAGTGTGTGTGTGTGTGTGTGTGTGTGTGTGTGTGTGTGTTCTCATTATAACTAGCGGGTCTACCTGAGCTCTCACTGCACAGCATCACTGGAGGACAGCGCTGCTAACTTCAGCAGAGTCTTTGATATTAGAGTTTGAAAAACGTGTTTGTGAAGCTGAGAGTCAGATGGGCATGTGAAGGACAGAGCCTCCATGGTGTATCTGAGGCGTTTCATTGGCTGCGCTGTGAGGGAATTCAGCTTCCTGGCCAAGAAGCCTGGATGTGGCGGCATGCACATCACCACCGACACACACACACACACACACACACACACACTGCACATTACCACCGATGCCTGCTGGGGCCGCTGTGAGACATGGGAGGTCAGACACACAGACACACACACACATACAGATACACTCACTTTGACAGAGCAGGAATCCCTGATTTGAGACTAGTTGAGTTATCTGTTGCTGTTGTCTGCAGCCCCTTATGCTGCCACCAGAGGGTGTAGTTTAGTCAATTTGACCAGAGCCATATATAGGCTCTGAGTTTGACAGAGAGACTGAGGCTGCTGAATGCCTGCAGCCCCTTATGCTGCCACCAGAGGGTGTAGTTTAGTCAGTTTGAGATTAGAGAGACTGAGGCTGGCATGTAGCTGCTGGGTGAATTGTTTTTTTTTTTTTTTCAAGCCGTTTCCTGTTTACCTGTGTCTCCATAGAAACCAGTGCTGGAGCCACCCTACATCGAGTCGTACCAGCGTGTGTGTACGTACAACGAGACGGTGACGGTGCGTCTGCCCAACTGCTCCGCAAACATCGACCCCACCTACACCTACCCCGTAGCCCTGCGCTGCGACTGTCCTATGTGTGTGACCAGCACAACTGAGTGTATTACATCTGTCTGAACACACACACACACACACCTACCCCGTAGCCCTGCGCTGTGACTGCGCTATGTGTGTGACCAGCACTACTGAGTGTATTACATCTGTCTGAACACACACACACACCTACCCCGTAGCCCTGCGCTGTGACTGCGCTATGTGTGTGACCAGCACTACTGAGTGTATTACATCTGTCTGAACACACACACACACCTACCCTGTAGCCCTGCGTTATGTGTGTGACCAGCACTACTGAGTGTATTACATCTGTCTGAACACACACACGCACACCTACCCTGTAGCCCTGCGCTATGTGTGTGACCAGCACTACTGAGTGTATTACATCTGTCTGAACACACACACACACACACACACCTACCCCGTAGCCCTGCGCTATGTGTGTGACCAGCACTACTGAGTGTATTACATCTGTCTGAACACACACACACACACACACCTACCCCGTAGCCCTTTTACCCAAACTACAGCCAAAGCAAATTCCTTTAATTCCTTATCTCCCTTATTAATCCCAATTCCTGAAGAAAGTAAAGCTACTGTTAAAGTAGCCAAGTGTGTTCAGAAGCTGACTGACCTGCAATATGATGATCTAGATGAGCTGTGAATTATTCCATTATGTAATATAGATTTATGATTATATCCTATAATGTATTGAGGTTTATGGTTTCATTGTCACCTCTTATGTTTATATGAGGCTTATTGGTTTCAAGGTTTATAGATATTAAGATGCAGCAATTCACAAACTCATTGTTTTTCATTTCAATTTATTATTCCTTGTCATTACTTTTCATTATGTAACCCATTTCATGTCTTACTTTATTAGTCATTCATGTGTTATTATTCTTGCCAAAGAAACCATTTGTAATCCAAAAAGTAGAAATGCTCTGGCAGCCTCATTTATAGACTTGATTGGACTTGAATGACCTGGAGAATTCCCAGAAATGACCAATCATAGAGAGTGAAGAGGGGAGGAGGAGGAGGAGGATTATGGATGGAAAAATACTATAAGGAAAAACAAGCCAAGACAACTGCATGCTATTTATGAAGGCAATGTCATAATCTGAAAATAGTATTAGTCATAGCTGTAAAACCCTGATACTGTCTGAACTGTTCATGAACAAGCCCTAACAACTTGCAATGCTTCATAACAGAAGAAAAGAGAGACACATCACTCACATTTGCTCCCTCTTAAAGATTTTGTTAAGTTTTTTTCAGCTATCTGCTATCCTTGTCGAATATTTATAGACTGTGTCCACTGGCTGCACCATCTGTTCTGGTTTAATTTGATTGCCATTTTGTCCGTCGGTCATTTTAGAAAAAATATTTCCTGAGATGAAGAACCAGAGACAGAGAGTGCAGGCGGAAGTCTCTGATTCTACCTCAAGGGAAACATTTTTCTATAATGTAGGGATACTTACCAACATGACAAGGTAATATTTCACAGACATCTGTTAAATTTAATTTGTTAACGTTTCATGGCTTCGTTAAAGCAACTTGAACTTGAAACATTCTATAGAACGCAACTGATGTCCTTTCACTTTCAACGATGTTTCATTGTTGATCTCTATGCATAGAATGATATGGAGACGTGAATCTCATGCAAAAAAACTGTTGCCATTGACAGTGGTCATTATACTTTTTCAGCGGTCATTATACAAAAATAATGACCTGCAAACGTTGAGGCGGCCCATTGAGAATTAATGGAGCCTCCAACAACATTCTAGAGACCCGAATAATAAAGATGGATAGATGAATTGTGCTTGTGATTAATGGTGTGGAGAAAGGGCAAGAGCTTGCATGTGCGTGTGTGGTGTGTGTGTGTGTGTATGGGATGGGGGGGGGGCATCATACAGAACCATATTTATTGGTGCAGTAAATAATCACAACAAATCATAATAATTAAATAAATAATAATGGCTAAGTTTTATATACCCAAGGTCGCTTTACAGTAGGGTGAAGGGAGGGGGGTCAGTTAGGGACTGAATTCTTCAGTGAACAAGTGTGTTTTGAGGTGCTTTTTGAACAGTAGGGAGTTTAAGCATGCACGGTTTTCCTGACGGTGAACGGTCCCGGAAATTGATCTCTCCTCCCACTGGTTTCAGTCGCCATTGAATCCATAGTAATCATCAAGCAAGTTGCCGCTGCTACGGCAGGAGTTTTCTGATTAGCGCATCTGATAGCCTACTGAGCTGATGTTTACGTTTACCATGCGACAGATGACAGATTAAGATGAATGGAATAAAGGTGTATCCCATGCTCTCTTTTCTTTCCAAAATGTCTTTCAAGAGAGCTAGAGGTGATTTGCAAAAATGTGTTTCTATTTTTGAAAAAAAAAAAAAAAAAATCAAATTTGCCTGAATTACAATGTCTGCTTAAATCAGCAGACTTTCTGTAATTAAATATTATGCTCTAAAAAGTAATGAAAGAAGGAACATATTATTTCTCTTCTTCTTTGCTGTTTATAATTATAATTTGCGCACTATAGATGATTCAAGAACCACGCGTAGTCGAGAATACGTGAGATTGCTTCTTTCCACGTTGCAAATCAGCTCACTACGGCAAACAGAGCAGGTAGTACAGCTGAAGTCTCGATCAGTGGAGCGCAGATTGATTTCCGGGGCGTCGCCGTCGTAGAAAACCGTGAATGCTTAAACTCCCTAATGTCAATGAGGGGGCATGGTGTATGTGGGGTGGCAAACTGTTCTAGAGGGTGGGGGCAGCAACACAAAAGGCTCTGTCCCCTATGGTCCGTAGTCTGGTACGGGGGATGGAGAGCAGGTCCATGGCAGTGGACTGCAGGGATCTGGGCTTGGAGTCAGGATGGAGAATGTCAGAGAGGTATTCTGGGGCAGAGGAGTGGAGGGATTTGTAAGTGAGAAGCAGGATTTTGTAAGAGATGCGGAATTTAACCGGAAGTCAGTGAAGCTGTTTGAGTGCAGGGGTTGCCATCGCTTGGTGCGGGAGAGGACTCTGGCAGCTGAGTTCTGGACATACTGTAGTCAGACCACACAACACTCAGGCGGGAGGTGATGAATGACTGGATGAGGGTCTCAGTCAGAGAGTGATGGGCGGAGTCTTGAGATGTTTTTGAGGTGAAAAAAAGGCAGATTTGGTAGAGTTCTTGATGTGTGTCTGGAATGTGAGCATAGAGTCCAGGATGACACCCAGGTTTTTGGCTTCCAGGCAGACATCACCAACCTTCTGAGCCGGGGGCTACCACCAGAAGTTCTGTTTTCTTACTGTTCGGTTTGAGTAGGTTGGCTGTCATCCATATTTTTAATTCGTGGAGGCAGTTGATGAGTGGTAGGGGAGGAAGCTGGACAGAGGGTTTGGTGCTGATGTATAATTGGGTGTCATCGGCATAGCAGTGAAAGTTCATCATAATACTGTTCTGTTCATAATACATAATAATGTTCAAAAGGGGAATCTGCTAAACTACCAAAAACATTCTTGAGATTACAAATATGGACTTGCATGCCATCAAGATAATTACAACCATGCTAACTCAAAAAATAATGTGGTCAAATTAATACAATGGTCATTCACCAATCAAGCCTGCTGTCACTTTATCAAAGGAAACCCTAAACCATCCACTGATTGTATTGAAGAGTCCCTTGGCCGTTGACGTCATCATCTCCAATGTTGTCTTTTCTTTTCCCGTCAGATCAATTCCCTCTGCTAACTTATTCAAGAGAACTGCCCTTTGTCTGACTTCCTGTAACTCTTTAATGCGCTGTTTATATCCAGTTCTGCCCTCATGCTCCTCTGTCTGTATCAGGAGATCTATGTAATCTGGAGTTGACAAAGGATCTGGACGGAGGGCAATCACTCTCAGACATTGCAGACATTTAGTAACAGTCTCCATCATTTGAACAACCTTCCTCTGCACTTGCTCATATTCTAATTCCAGCTGTTTGATTATCATCTCTTTATCTATCTTCTCTCTCACTGCTGCCTCATATTTACTCTTCAGCTCCTGATATGTTCTCTTCTCTTTCACACGTTCGGTCTCCAAGCGGTAGGTCATGCTGAAATGGACACTCCATACACATTTACTTGGACAGACTGTGCAATTTCCATTACGCATCGAGGCACAACCAATCTTCCCTGAATCAGATGCTATTGTACAAGGATAGTGGCAGGTATAGTTACACCCATGGCAGTTGGTGACGAAGGTTCCAGGTGTAAGATTAATCTTGTCAGATACTTTAACATCTACTTCATATTCAAAGTCCTCATTCTCTTTCATCTGGGTCTCACAGTTTTGCAATGCACATTTCGTGGTGTTAATTTCCTCCAATGTCGACAAACCTTTTCGAATCATTGGCTGCACTCCCTCAACAGTCGCCTCAAGGTGTCTGCGCTCCTGAAGCACCTCCTTTGTCAGGGTCAGACTCTGGGGTTCCATCTTGTGAAGGTGATCGAAAAATTCCTTCATACTGAATTGTCCCATTTTCCAGAACATGTGATCAAAGTTCTCTTCATCACTGTCATTGCCTGTATTTTTGGCATAAAGCACAGAGTTGTTGAATTTAAAATGAAGAGGGGATTTATCTTCATTTTTGGCACATGGAATGTCAGCAGCTGTGATTGCCTCCAGTACTGGGGGTGATTTGCCATCAGCAAAGGTGACCAGAATGATGATGTTGGTCGCTATGTCCTTCCCAAATATGGAGAGGATTGCATCAAAGATGTATTTCTGTGTGTGTGTCAGGCGAGCTAATGCAGATTGTACCACAAAACACACCGCATTAATGCTGTCAATTCCACCCTCAACTGAGAAAAACTGTATGATTTTTTCTGTGATTTTTGCATCTGCTTTAATTCCTCTTGTGTCTCCAAACCCTGGAGTGTCAATAATGGTGAGAGAATACGGAACTTGGAATCCATCTGTGTGATTAATCTGATAGGCTGTCACCTCAGAGGTCTGACTGCATTCCTGTGATTGTTGGGTTTGTTCATCTATCAGTTTGAATCTCCAGTTGTCCTCCCATTCCACTCCTAGTACATAGTTGATCATGCCATTGATTAGGGTGGTCTTGCCAGATCCAGTGGCACCAACAACCATGATGGTTTTGTTTGATGGATTTATGGGTGAAAGTTCTCCAAACACTCTTTTGTTAAACTTACCTGTTCCTGATTTAAGATTTAGCAAGTACACTGACTCATCCGCTAGCCAAGTGAAATTCTTTGTATCAAGCTGCCCTTTCTTAGTTTTAATCAGTAATTCTTCACTGGGACGACTTACTGCAAACCCTGTATCTGTGCGCATCCTGATGGAGAAGTCTGTATTCTGTTTAAGGTTCTTCAGAGTGAAAGTGTGCACCTCCTTTTGAGTCTCTTCTCTCTGCCACTGACTGTTCTTTACCTCCCTGAACTCAATAATGTATTTCTTCACAGACTGGCATGTTTGAACAGATGGGTTGCTCCATGTCAGGGTGACAGAGTTTGCTTTCACTTCAGTATCAATTATCTGAGTTGGTGGATTAACTGCTGCAATGGTCACAGCACTGCAGACATCACTGCTGACAGTATAGTTGAGTTTGCCCACAGCTGTGGCTCTGATCTCATACTCAGTCTCTGGCTTCAGTCCTGACAGAGTCACTGTCTTCTGGTTCTTCTGCACTGGCTGAGATTTCCATTCAGTCTCCTGATTCTGTTTCTCTCTGTAATCTACTCTGTACTCTACAATGGCAGAGTCTGGATCAGACACCTGGACTGTTATGCTGTCATGTGAAACATCAGTGGTGGTTGGGGTGGCAGGTTTAGATGGAGGAACAAAGCAGACTGGATCACCACACCCATCCTCATAGATATAAATACAGGCTCCAGGATGATGCTCATCATATCTTGATATGACTATGAATTTGGTGTCATCACTGCTGCTGAGATTCTTCAGTTCTTCAAACAGTTTCAACTGCGTCCTCATCATCAGTCTAGTATCAGTGGAGAGCCAATCAGTGCTTCTGGCCTGTGGATCAGAGGATTGTGCAGATTCCACCATTCCTGGTGGTTTGAGATATTTCGACATCATCATCAGGAAACTATCTTGCTGGTCTACAGAAGTAAATGAAAAGCCCACAATATGTTTGACGTCTAAATCACACAAGAGCTCATCAATGTTGTCCTCCACTTGTGCACCCACTTTATCCAGTTGCTTTAGGAAGGATTTCAGTGTTTTAGATTCCTTCTCCTTGTTTGTGAGCCACTGATTGAGGTCTTTGCTGTTGAATGGAGACTTCTCATGAGCCTTTAGGATGTCCAGTAGAACGCTCTCCTCTTTTCCACCCCCTCTGATTGTAGGAAGAACTGAGCCAAGCTTCTGCATGAACTCAAGCTTATACTGATGACAATTATGCATGAAATCTTCAATCTTCTCTTTCATGGCAGGGAATGTTTCTGGGGCTCTCTCTCTCATTAAGTCATTGCCTCTCATTTCTGTCTTGACTAAACTCTCTATTATGTCTGATGAGTTACTGATGAGATCATCGCTGATTTCTCTCTGCAGTTTTGCTGCTTTTGAGTCCAGCTTGCACAGAGGGTACAGCCACACCCTGAGTGGAACAGCATGTTCTCCATTCTCTCCCAGCAGCTTTGGAAGGTCTTTGTAAACCTTCACTGCATCACTGAAAGATGTTGGATTGCTGGATAACTTGAAGTCTCCATGAAATGTGCATTTGAATTTATCAACTGCTGATTTCTCTTTGTCATCCATGTTGAAGGAAGCCTCAGCATCTACTGTCAGGTATTTCAGCTTATTAAAGGTCAGGTTTGCCTCCCCCTCCACCTGTTTCTTATCTTCCTCTAATGATGATTCCCTGTCAAACACAAAGTAGGCACCAGCTCCGTACAAGATGGCTGTGACTACATGAGTGGCATTGTCATCTTCAAACACGTTAGGATGAGACACTTGTCCACGGCCTAGGTGAGACATTGTCAGAGTTTCAAATGTTGTTGTCGTTTTGTACTGAAGAGTGACTCTGGCTTGTTCGTGAGATTTCTTTGTGTCTTGGAAATATTTAGCTGATCCTCCCACATTCACCAGTCCCCCCAAGAGACTGAGTTTCAGAGAGCCAGAGATATTTAGTGAGTTTGACTTCTCCTCCATTGAATCTGATGTTGTGACGTTAAATTCAGTGTTACTTTGTTGTTGGACACTTTTATTCTTCTGCAGTTGATCTTGATCCCATAAGGTTATACCTGTTGACAAAAAGCAAAGGTCACAGATGTTGATATTACTCTAACACAAATAAATTGACGGATGTAATTAGGCCTGTAATGATAACAGATGTTTGCTGGACGATTAATTGACCAAGAAATTATTGCAATAAACTATTATATTGACATTTTTAGACCATTTTTTCCTACTAGGCCTACTGTATTTTTCGGGTTATTGAACACACCTGAATTCACCTACACCCACTAATTTACAACAAAATAAAAATAATTATATGTATATAGGTCGAACTTCACTATACACGGCCGTTGTCCACTTTATAACATGAGATATTTACACATAAATTTGCACCGTTTTGCACTGCCATATTCATATTTCGTTTTCCGATTAAAAGCCTAGGATTATTGTGGACGGCCCCTGTGTAGCATATATTGGCATGTTAAGATTAGGCTACTTTGTTTTACCTCAAATGTAACATTGACTATAACCTCGCACAGGTTTAGTGGTTCACGGCGATTGTTTAGTTTAAATTCAAAATAGGTTAGCCAGCCTACTGCTCAGCTTTCGTGTTCGGTTTTGTGACTTTGGTGGTGGCAACAGGCAAATAGTCTGCGTCATTGACTTTGGTGGTGGCAACAGGCAAATAGTCTGCGTCATTACGCTAAAGAAACAAGAGGAGTCAGTGGAGAAACAGGAGCCTTCTAACATTCTGTTTCTTTTAGAGACGGATGAGGAAAACAATCAAGTACGCAAATACAAATTATCACGGCCTGAAAAGTTATCATGCTCGTAAATGATCTTACGCAGGGCTGCCAACTCACACACGATGAGCGTGAGACACACGATTAGCACTGTTTACACACACTGTCACCCCACACTCGCCCCCACACACGCATTTTTTAGGCTAGACCCCCCAGTCAGACACGCAGCAAACAACGTAGAACGCAGAGGAGCGCACAGGCGGTGACATAGCCTACACCAGCCACTGTCGATCACCTTGGACGCACTTAGTTGCTGTCTGTGCTCCATGTCATTTAATAGGCTACTATTTGATCACCATCTGGCAAAAGTTTTCAAACTTTCTCTGCTTCAATAGAGCAATCCCAAAATAAAATGAATGAATGTGAAATCTCGATGTGAATGTGAAAATTGAGAGCGATACGCATCTGCATGCTGCTTCTATTTGAGTGATACGTGACTCTATAGTCCATGTAAAATAGCATGCCTATTCTTGGTTAAATTGCTGGAATTTCCATACTGATCTGGAATCAGAGATTCATTCCCGATCATGGCGAACCGAGAGGATCAGTCCGATCAAACACTACAGAAAGTGCATTCCCGCTCATTTGCGCTTGAGCAATAAAGGTTTACCTCCCGATGTTTAGTCCACTGATGCATCGCGCAAAAAGTGCAGTAAACATAGGAAGTAAGGTTAACAACATTACTGAACAAATATCAGTGAATGTGGGCTACAATACATTTTTTGATAGCCTTCATTCTGCAAGATGTTTCATCTGATATGAGGTCCATCTTTTTTCCTCCCTTAGGCTACTTTGAAAAAATCAAACGTGGCCATAAGATGCTCTACTTTATTATTTTATTGATGTCCTGTCTCATCTATTGATGTCCTGGCTCATCTGGAGAACATAAACAGCTGTGTGCGGATGCTGTTCATTGATTTCAGCTCTGCATCCCACAACACCTGGTGGACAAACTACACTCCACTCTGCAACTGGTTACTTTCTCACTAACAGACCACAGACAGTAAGAGTCGGCAAAAACTCATCACAGACCACCATCATGAACACAGGGGTCCCCAGGGGTGCATGTTGAGTCCGCTGCTCTTCACCCTGATGACCCATGACTGTTGTGCCAGATACAACTCAAACCACATCATCAAGTTTGCTGCTGACACAACAGTGGTTGGCCTCATCAGCAACGATGACGACTCATCCTACAGGGAAGAGGTGCACAATCTCATCACCTGGTGTGACACCAACAACCTACATCTCAACGTCAACAAAAAAAATTAAATAACAGTGGACTTCAGAAAGAATCACAAGCCACACACACCTCTCACCATCAACGGCAGTGCTGTGGAATCAGTGAAAAGCACCAAGTTCCTGGAAGTGCATATCACTGATGAACTGACATGGACCACCAACACCACCGCCCTTGTCAAGAAAGCACAGCAACGTCTCCACTTCCTGCACAGGATGAGGAGAGGCAGTCTCCCTCCTTCAGCACTCACCACCTTCTACAGGGGTGCCATTGAGAGCATACTTACCAGCGGTCTCTCAGTGTGGTATGGCAGCTGCTCTCTGATTCCTGCCGGCCATCCATCCTTATATAGAACCCTAGACATTTTGGATGATTTTCCCTCCTGACAAATTTATTTTTGTATAGTACTTTTGGTTTACGTCTCCGTTCAGTGGCGTCGTTAGACCTGGGCATTCGAGGCTATAGCCCCGAATCTCCCGGGAATAGCCCCGGATCTCTGTGCCGTTAAGTGAAAAGAAAAAAAAAAAAATGATGATGAAGCAGAGACTAGTGTAGGCTACTTGTATAGCTGCCAACAGACAGAAATGCAACAGGGAAGACAGTGGAAACCGCTACAAAATCAGATCTGACAAATGTATACAGAATAGGCTATGTTGCAAATTCAACCTCTCAGTGCAAAGTGCCTCACATCGCCAAATTACGCACCCCTTATCTGCAAGGAAGAGTTCGGCTGTATAATCTGCTTCACAGAGCCCAGTTATAAAAACTTTGCTCAGCTTAAACTCAGCTGACCCGATAGTTCAACTAGCCTAAATCCTCGAGAAAAATTGAGCCCGAACCTACCGAAGACCAAGCAAGCATTTTCTGCCTAAGCCCGGCAACCGAGACATAACGTGTAATAATGAACCCGAAACCTATTTTAAACCCGACATGTTAAAATAGGCCTGGTAATGGCCTACTTTTGTAGCTGCCAGTTCAACAACAATTCAAGGTTTTGGGATTTACAGACTTGTTCATCATGACCATTGAAGCATATAGACTTAACAAGATGTGTCTGTGTTGAGGTCCACGTCTTTCTGCTGTCATATGCCTATACGAGTAGCATGGCATGTAGATAAGCGGGAGAAATTGCCTATGCTTATTCATTAATTTGCAAATGCATCGCAGAAGATTCGAAGTGAACATGATGTTATTATAATTAACCTACATTACATCTGTCAACTGGAAAATATGTTTAGGCTATATAATTTCTACCCTGGTCCTCTGACGCACCGCTCTGCGCACCGTTCCGTCCAGGCAGCTCTGCGCAATGAGAAGCGGTTTCATTCATTCACCGAGATACTCATTAACTAATTCATTAAACTATGGCATGTAATCCTAGATCCACAAGCATAACCAGAAAAGCATAAGCAGAAGGTTTTTTTTTCCAAATTAACGGAGGTTAATGCGTTGTGTTTGACAAAAACGTTTACCTTTATAGCTTTCGAGATCCAGGAGTGCTTAATTTATCCAAATCTATCCCCTTTTACTTTCGGTTCCCACACGTAGGAAGCAACATGATTTTACCTTCAATAAATTTGATGTCTCTGTATGCTTTTCCCCATCACATTAGAAGCTTATTGTAATATGAAGTCCGATGTAGTAACCGACACAGCGCAGTGGAGTTATTGCGCTTCGCTATCGCAACTCAGCATGGAGCCCGCATTTACGAATAGAATGATCAATTCATTCTTTCTTTCATGATGGCCTAAATCTTCGAACTAGCCAAGGTCTATAGGCTTTATTTGATATAATATATGATCATAAGATAAGAGAGACGTTGCAAAGCCAGAATGGGTTACTACATTTTCATTTTGGAAATACGACCCAGGCTATTTAATTAAACAATCGGCCGGCACGCAACGAACGAAACCATTTCAGGCAACATGTTAAACAGCTTGCCACCTATTGAGATGGACAAGTATGGATGTGTTGCTCTTTGGCAGAGGACGCACTGTCCTTTCAGACCGTCTTTCTTTAATAGGCTAAACATCAACATACATAAGGACGTGAATCTTGACTCGTGACAATTCCGTTCTTTTCCTTCTAAAACTACGTTAAAATTGCATGTTCATCAGCCCATTTTTTCAAAATTTCTTGGGGGTGACACCCACGAAGCCCCCGCTGAAAAGTGACTCTAACTTCTGGGCTATAGCCCCGAATCTTTTTCATTGCTAGCGACGCCCCTGTCTCCGTTCATGTTTTCATGTTTTCTGGAAATTGTTTGCTCTGGGTTAGTAATTAATTGAATTATATTAATACCAGGCTATTTTGAGCACTGTTTATTAAACAGGGATGAAATAGTCTCAAACTTCCAGTGCACTGCATTGTTGTCTGCGATGACCATAGGGCTAATGCAGGAGGGACAAGTAGACATATATAGGTTAGCAAAGTCACAAATGGCCGGTGAACACCTTGGGGAGCTTGGAGACATTATAGAAGTTTTACGATACAGTGGAATCCGCTTATAGTGGTCACGGATATAGTAATCAGCCGCTTATATAGATCAAAAGGCTTGGGACGGAATCATTTCTATACAAATGCTGTTTAAATAATTCGCTTATAGTAATCAAGAAATCCGCTTATAATGTTCATTTTTGGCCATTTTATGAATGTAAACATGTGCAAAAATAATTTTAAAATTACGTGTAGTTATTGGATTGATCATGCCCGGTCTCGCAACGCTCCGTTGAGCGGACCCTTGGTCAGGGAGAAGGCTGCAGCATTAGCAACAAGCCTCGGAGACGAGAGTTTCAAAGTTTCTAGCGGCTGGTTTGGGCGAATTAAAAAAAGGAGAACATTGTGTTAAAGAAGCTGCACGGCGAGGCTGCTGAGGCTGACACTGTGTCACGCGACGAGTGGCTCGAGCAACAGTGGGTCAGAATGAGAGAGGAGTACAGTGAGGAGAGCATCTGGAACGCTGATGAAACAGTCTTGTTAAAAAAAAGCACTGGCTGCAGAGCCGACACACGGCACATAGCCTATAAGTTACGTACCAGAGTTATGTCTGTGCACAGCGCAGTATGGACTGTTACATATTAAATTTGAATGATACGGTACTGTAATAAAATTCCATAAATGTGGAAGCTACTGTATCTGTTTCATTTCATTGTTCTCATTGAATTCTGCATAAAAAATAAGTGAAATAAAGGTAAATTCGGTTTTAGTAATCAACCGCTTATAGTGTTCAAATTGGCCCGGCCCAACATGACCACTATAAGCGGATTCCACTGTATCACGTTTGAAATCGGTAGGATCTCACTCTGTTCTAATTTGGCATATCGTTTGAGTTTATCAGACATGACCCAAGTGAAGGAGGAGGAACTGTATCATATTATTTTTGATATAATGTCACCGAACTATTTAACACACCGAAATATCAGTATCAGCGTTGCAAACCTTTGATCTTGCCGTTT
>JAODXP020000024.1:131780-136154 GCA_027497455.2 Sardinella longiceps | reverse complement strand
TTATTTGTCACACAGTTACAACGTAGCTACAAGTTGCTGTGAAATGTAGACGGGGATAATTCCATCACTGTGCAAAGTAAAGGCAAAGGCAACAGATGATTGTATGTAATATATGATGCAGTAATAATAATAATACTCTAATTTATCCTCTTTTGTGTCTCTCTTTAACCCAGTCATGAATTGGTGAAACACACACAGCACACAGCGAGGTGCGAGTGAGACAGACACTAGTGCCGTATACATGCATCTCCACTCGCCTATCGCTAAGCTATGAGGGACAACGCAATGTCAATGTGTTTGAGCGATACGAGTAAAAAGAGTGTTTCTTGGCGAGCTAGCTAGAGGCGATGTACAGTACGTGTACGGGGCTTAACACATTGCAGTTGTTTGGGGAGCAGTGCAGGAGCTGGGGTGTCTTACTCAAGGGCTCTTCAGTGGTTCACTGGTCTGGAGTTGAACCCCAGTTCCAGTTCCAAAGCCCTAACCAGTATGCTTCACCCTTTGCAACAAGTTCTCCCACACTAGCCAGTCATTCAACCAGTCAGTCATTCAACCAGTCGAAACGTCCCAAAATACTACAATTGAGGGGCTGCTTATGGTTTTAGCCATACAAAATATTGTGTGTACGTCTTTTGATAAATGTATGGTCGTTGCAAACCAGAAAACTTTAAGGGCTCCACACACCGCTTCCGACACAGTGCGGAGCACTCCGTCTTCAACATTCCATTCCATTGTTTTCAATGCAACCCCGCACACCAGCGCCGATGTCTTCCGCCGTCGGTTGTGAATTACGATTCAAGTCTATTTTGTCGGAGCCGCCCATTGACATCCAATGTTAATTTCACAGGCTACTGTGCTAGGTGCTAGGCGAAATTGTCGGATCCGAAAGTGGTCCGCAATGCTGTCTGAACCGGTGTGCGGCCGGCTTTAGTCAAGGTAGCAGCTTGACAAATTATTTTGCAGGATGCTATCGCATAGCTAACATTTTAAATGCATTGTTAATCTATCTCACATTTGCCACCAGTTTGGTGCATGCATTAATGTTCGGTGTAAGGCATGGCCACCAACTATCTGTCAGTCTGTGAATATTGTCTCCTCTCATTTCTGGGTTTGATATCCACACAGACAATTCAACAGCCACCTCATCAAGATCATCAAGATCCCTTGCATAAATAGGCAGAGAATTAAGAGTAAAATGCCAAACATTATTGAACTCCAAGCAAGTCTAGTGACCTGTGGAACAAAATCTTCTGATATTAACTAAGGTTTTGGTTGATATTTCTTGAGTGTAAGAGATAAGGCAAAGCTGAAACTCTTTTCTAATGTAATGTCAAGTCAGTGATGCTTGGTTTACACAGAGCTGATTGGTGGAGTGAACATTGCATGCATGTGTCATCAAACAGCTGGTCTGATTGGCTGAAGCTTTGTCCAATAGCATACAGAGGCAGTTGATTTTGCATCTGAGAACTCTGTTTCTATGGCATGATGGGTAATAAAATTGAATTGTAGGATTTTATATTGTGTTGTGATAACTGGGCTATATGTGTGTAATCTTTTGCTTAAATTCCAATAAGGAGCAATAGTCTAATTTCGTGTGTGAGTGTGAGAGAAAGAGACTACGCATGCATGCGTCATTTGCTCACGTGGAGTCCTCTGTTTTGTATGTGTGTGTGTTTGTGCTTGTGTTTGTTTATGTGTGTGTGTGTGTGTGTGTGAATGCTAATGCATACTGTACATATCCCTCGATTTAAGCACTGGCACAGTCACCTGCTAGCCACACCTGTCGGAACAGCTCACACACTCAACACACACACACACAAACACACATGCATGCATACTCCTCTCTCTGAGTGGTCTCTCTCTCTCTCTCTCTCTCTCTCTCTCTCTCTCTCTCTCTCGCTCGCTCTCTATTCCTTTCTCTCTTCGTCTTTTATTCCCACTCTCTCCTTGCCCCCTTCTCAAGGCCCTTTCCTTCACCTTTTCCACGGCCCCACTCTACATTCTCTCTCAGAGAGAAAGAGAGAGAGAGAGAGGCCATACCACCCCTCTATTTCCAGCGCTGTACCACGCACTAACTCTGATGGTTGACTCTCTCTCACACACACACACACACACACACACACACACACACACACACTCACATAGACAGGCAGAGGCAGTAACCCTAAACCACTCTTCCACTTATAGAGTGGGGGCTTTCCCCCTTTAGCGGCCCTGAATGCAGACCCTGCTCTGTCCCAAGCTCGCTTCAGCTTTACTCTTCTCTATGTGTGTGTGTGTGTGTGTGTGTGTGTGTGTGTGTGTGTGATTTTGTGTGTTTATATTATGCTTTTGCAATACCTTATTCAGATTGTAGAATTAAATGTTTAAGTTAAGTCTTGTCAGACTTTACTGTGTGTGTGTGTGTGTGTGTGTGGTTTTGTGTCTTTATATTGTGCTTTTGCAATACCTTATTCAGATTGTAGAATTAAATGTTTAAGTTAACCCTTGTCAGACATTACGGTGTGTGTGTATGGAGAAGGCGGGGTGGCGTTCCTATTCCATTTTAGTCTTCAGGTTTAGTGTGTGTGTGTGTGTGTGTGTGTGTGTGTGTGTGTGTTGAGTATTTGGCACATGCTGGTCACTTAATATGTGGGTCCGTTTCCGAGAGTTCCATTTCCAGTAGGGTCAGACGCACATGGGTGGAACACACAGTCCACACTTCTGTCCCCTCACAGTTCTCACTCTTGCTGCAGCGACTCGTGTGTGTGTGTGTGTGTGTGTGTGTGTGTGTGTGTGTGTGTGTGTGTGTGTGTGTGTGTAACTATTGATCAAGGACCAGCACTTCCACTCTGGAGAATGTTCTGCAGTAGGAACGAACACACATACACACACTGGCAGCATTGTAGACAACTATATAAATACTGCATTAAGTCATTGTCTGTGTGTGTGTGTGTGTGTGTGTGTGTGTGTGTGTGTGTGTGTGCACGCATGGGTGTGTGTATAGTGCATTTCAGTACCCAACCCAGCATGCACATGCACTATACACACACTCATGCGTGCAAATACACGCACACACACACACACACATATACACACACACACACACACACACACACACACACACACACACACGCTGATTTGAATGCACCCCGGTGTCCCAGCTCTACATCAGAAGCATGACTACCAGGGGTCATAGGTTAAAGTTCATAGGTCTCTAGGCAGAACATATCAGTGTGCAGCGTCAGGGGAGAAAGCAGATGGGCAAGACATGTGTAGTGTAGTGGGCTGTTTTTCATTCATTTTTTTGCCATTTTATTTTCTATTTATTGTATATTCCATTTTTGTAAAGCATTTTGAACTGCCTCAGTGTATTAAATGCATTAAATAGTTGCCTTGCCTTGCTTAAGTGAGAGACGGGGAGACGGGGAGAGAGAGAGAGAGAGAGACGGGGAGAGAGAGAGAGAGAGAGACGGGGGAGAGAGAGAGAGAGAGAGATGGGGAGAGAGAGAGAGAGAGAGAGAGAGAGAGAGAGAGAGAGAGAGAGAGAGAGAGAGAGAGAGAGAGAGAGAGAGAGAGAGAGAGGGAGAGAGAGAGAGAGAGAGAGAGAGAGACGGGGAGAGAGGGAGGGAGAGAGAGGGGGAGAGAGAGAGAGAGGGGGAGGGAGAGAGAGAGAGGGAGAGAGAGAGATAAAAGCAGTGTTGTCTTCTCATCAGTCTCAGAGCTGTTTGATGTCAGCTGGCTGTGAATGAAGCTGCTGCTACACTGAGTCACATGAGCTGCCTGGGGCTCTTAACTTGCTTCCGAGATGCTTACACACACACACACGCACACACACACACCGTTCACTTGTGGTCATACACGGTTTTGAGCCATGCAAAAAATAATTTAATGATATTTGGGTTCATCGATGACAGTTATTGACTTTTATGAGACACAAGGGACTAGGGTTTAGGGTTTAGGGTTTAAAAAACAAGGATATGAGTATGGTTAGGAAAGGCTATGCTTGGGAAACATTTGAGGAAGTGCTACTGTAGGCCTAAATAAAGATGGCACAGGTATTCACCTTATGCAGCCCCGCCCCTTTTCGTCTTTTTTTCTTCCGCGTTTGCCCTCCGATTGTCTTGAAACTTCCGTTAGGCGCTGCCTCTCATTCAAATCAACGTAATTTTCATGAAATACCACGATCACAAAACTCATTGTAGTCGTAGAAACACCGTTTTTACTGCTGAAAACATAATTTTTCATCTGGCGACGAACTGTTGTAACTATATTGATGGATGTAGTGAGCACAACTTCATAATAAGACCACTTATATTAGACCATTAAAACACCAAATATCACAACGCTAAGTCAATGCATTGCTAGACCGGATGTTGAATGACAATCGTCATG
>JAODXP020000024.1:119280-124280 GCA_027497455.2 Sardinella longiceps | reverse complement strand
GTGTGTGTGTGTGTGTGTGTGTGTGTGTGTGTGTTTGTTTGTTTGCACTGGTGAGTGAGGGCTTCTATCTGTGTGTGTAAGTCAGCCTTGTGCCTGGGTGGATGAGGAGTCTGAGGTGTGTGTGTGTGTGTGTGTGTGTGTGTGTGTGTGTGTGTGTGTGTGTGTGTGTGTGTGTGTGTGTGTGTGTGTGTGTGTGTGTGTGTGTGAGTGAGTGAGTGAGAGAGAGATGTGTGTGTTTAGTCTTTGGGTCCTCTGTGGGTGTGTGAGAAGTCCTATATCGTCCCGTTTGTGTGTGCTTGGGTGTGTGTGTGTGTGTGGGGCCCATTGGGGCCTGGAGGTATGAGGAAGAGGACGAAGAGGAGGAAGGTTTCCTCCTACAGAAGTCGTCTAGCATCTGCACTCCAGAGCACCACCATGTGGACACTCTGAAGATCTCATGAATTCACAGGACATTTTTAATGAATTAAACTTCTTATGCCCCTTCTAGTGTTGTAAGCCACCATACCTGAAAAAAACAGCAACACACACACATACACACACACCATCAGCATTTTAATTGATCAGTCAGGTCTTGGCCTGAGTGTGTTTGTTTATTTGGATTGTTGTCGCTTGACCTGGACCACATGATCATTGTGAGGATTCTCATTGGTTGAGAGGCTCTGTCTGTACATGAGGAGCCAATCAAAGAACAGGCCTTCAGCTTGGACCCTCCTTGCTGAGATACCATGGCAACAGCCCCCAGAATATCCAAACATGTAATAACTACAGAGGCTGTATGTTGTGATTCCACACACATGTACGTACACACACACACACACACACACACACACACACACACACACACACACACACACACACACTTCAGTGTGAGTGTGGGGCAGGATATTCCTTGCGGTGTTACTTACCAGACTATAGTAAAGCAGTCTGTTGCCATCTCACCCACCTTTAGTGTTAACCAGAGGATTGGCAGACACACACACACACACACACACACACACACACACACACACACACACACACACCACACGGATTGTGGAACCAGGCCCCTCTGCTATCCAACACAATTGTTCTCACACACACACACACACACAGGCCCCTCGGCTGTCCAAGACGATTGCTCTCTCTACACACACACACACACACACACCTCTGCTGTCCAAAACGATTGCTCTCACTTCTCAGTTCTTTTCCTTTGGTTGTTTTTCTTTTTCTTTTCTTTTCTTTTTTTTTTTTTTTTTTTTAAATTTTGGATGAAGTTCCTTTAGGCTATTAGTTTTCTTTAGTTCCAGCGTTAGGGGGAGGGGGGTGTAGGGGGAAGCACGGGATTGTGGGATGGCTGTTGGAGGACTGGGCATCCTGATGATTACATCACTTCCTGTTTGCTGCAGAGAGACTGCTCCAGAACGGCCAATCAGATCATCTGAGAACAGAAGAGAAAAAGGGTTGGAAAAATACAAATGTTTAATTATTTTAAAAAAATAAAGAGATATTAAATTAAACCTGTTTTGTGATAAAGATGGCTGGCACAATTGGTTTCATTTTTAGAGTGTAGTTGTCATGCCTTCCCCACAGTGTGTGTGTATGTGTGTATGGATGTATGTTCCCTATGCATTGTTACTGTGTGCGTGTGTGTGTGTGTGTGTGTGTGTGTGTGTGTGTGTGTGTGTGTGTGTGTGTGTGTGTGTGTGTGTGTGTGTGTGAGAGAGAGAGAGAGAGAGAGAGAGAGAATGCATGGTGATAAATGATTGGAGATGCAGGAATATTTTGTCCTCAGGCTGAAGAAGTTTGTAACATCTCTGGCAGTACCTGGAGTGGCCACAGAGGGGCGCCATGAAGCAAGACTACTAGCACACTGGTGAGAGTGAGCAAGTCATGGGCCAGACTGGGAAGGATGGGGGGTGGGGAGTCTAGACGCGGGCGGGGACATCCAAGAAGTCTTACTTAAAACTGGGGCACAAGGATTCAGAACCTCTCAATCACTCACATAGTGAGTTTCTGTAAAGACTTAAAATCACCCAAAGTACCATATACTCATGCATACACACACACACACACACACACACACAGACTGACTGCAGCGCCTGAGTAAACGTGACTGAGCTACTTTCTGGATGGAAGTACTAGAAGTCTGGTGCATCTGTGCAACAGACAATACATGGACCAGTGACTGTATAGGCCTATATGGAGTCATTAGAATGGTAGGGTTGGACATTATGGACCAGTGACTGTATAGGCCTATATGGAGTCATTAGAATGGTAGGGTTGGACATTATGGACCAGTGACTGTATAGGCCTATATGGAGTCATTAGAATGGTAGGGTTGGACATTATGGACCAGTGACTGTATAGGCCTATACATGCAGTCAGTAGAATGGTAGGGTTGGACATTATGGACCAGTGACTGTATAGGCCTATATGGAGTCATTAGAATGGTAGGGTTGGACATTATGGACCAGTGACTGTATAGGCCTATATGGAGTCATTAGAATGGTAGGGTTGGACATTATGGACCAGTGACTGTATAGGCCTATACATGCAGTCAGTAGAATGGTAGGGTTGGACATTATGGATCAGGACTGTATAGGCCTATATGGAGTCACTAGAATGATAGGGTTGGACATTATGGACCAGTGACTACATAGGGCTATATGGAGTCGTTAGAATGATAGGGTTGGATACTAGATGGACTAGTGACTGTATAGGTCTATTTATGGAGTCACTAGAATGGTAGGGTTGGACATTATGGACCAGTGACTGTATAGGCCTATATGGAGTCAGTAGAATGGTAGGGTTGGACATTATGGAGTCACTAGAATGGAAAGGGTTGGAGAGCCCTGTCCGTGTATTGACATCTTTCCTTTTGGTATTGAGAATGAACTGCGATGAGCCGGGAGTGGGAACTCCAAAAATGGCAGCAATTTTAGCTAAAGGCTTGGTGATGTCAGCTCTGTATCCACGCAGTCATGAAGTCCACGGGGAGATGAATAAACACATGCAGTCCAGTCAAAACGTAAAAATTCGGCTCTGAAGATTTATTTTCTTATGGCATAAGTGCATCTTTGGAACACATGCAGGTCACTCTGTCTGCACTGTAGGCTATATTGTCTAATAAATATGTCATAAATACATGTGTAATGTAATAATGCATTATAGATGTGTAATAATACATTATAGATGTGTCGTAAATGCTTTATAAGACAGAAAATGGGTCAGTTAAGGTTACTGTGCTTCCAGTTCCTTTCACTATCCCCCATGAGCATCTCTCTCTTTCTTTCTGTCTCTCTCTCTCTCTTGCTCTCTCTCTATTTCACTCTCTCTCTTTCTCTCTCCCTTACACACACACACACACAGGCACAGTCTCTCTCTAAAACCCCAAAATGCAATCACACACAGCCTCTTTCTCTCACTCTCACACTCACATACAAGCACACACACCCTTCAGTAAAGCCCTAAAATGCTAACTAACACACGTACACACAATTGTGTCATATACTGAATGTACTTTTCTTTTGTTGGTTAAATTATCTGGCATCATTCTCCATATAGGCTACACCTGCTCTCTCTCTCTCCTCTCAGTCCCTCCCCTAACACACACACGCACACCGATGAAGCCCACCCGCTCCATCACCTGAATATTTCAGGAGTGTTCATGCACTCTGGCTCAGAACAGGAGCGTTTAAACGCTGCCTTCTCCTCCTTTCCTCTCCTCTTTTCCCCACTAAAATATCATCCTCCACTCCACTTCTCCACTCCCCTCCTCCTTTCCTCTCCTCCTCTTTTCCCCACTTAAACATCATCCTTCACTCCACCCCTCCTTTTCTCCCTACCCAAACATCATCCTCCACCTCTCTCCTCGCTACATCATCACCCTCTCCTCCCCATTAAACCCAAAGCCAGCAGGAGAATGTCAGCGAATGGTCAAACTACTGTGTAACATGATCTTTAAAGTGATTTAAGAATTCATTTTCACATGAAGAGGGAACTCAAATATCCAACTCTGAGAACTGTAGAGTAGCCTATGTTGAAGGTGACTGAACCTTAAAGTTTAAACTCTGCCTCCTCCTCCTCCTCCTCCTCCTCTTCCTCCTCCTCCTCCTCTTCCTCCTCCTCTTCCTCCTCCTCCTCCTCCTTCTCCTCTTCCTCCTTCTCCTCTTCCTCCTCCTCCTTCTCCTCCTCCTCCTCCTCCTCTTCATCTTCCTCCTCCTCCTCTTCCTCCTCCTCCTCCTCCTCCTCTTCCTCCTCCTCCTCTTCCTCCTCCTCCTCCTCCTCCTCCTCTTCCCACTAAAACATCATTCTTCACTCCTCTTCTCCCCATCTAAACATCATCTAATCTCCACTCTTTTCCTCCACCTCTTCCCAGTAAAATGGTCCTCCTGTCCTCCCATAGACAATTGAAGAAGGTTATAGTGATGTTTGCTAAAGGTTACTGTAGGAACCAAATGGCTGTTCGTTCATTTGTCATTCTACATTCCTCAAAGCAATACATAGGCTACACTGTAAAAAAAAAAAAAAAAAAAAAAAAGGTGCTTATTGTCCTCTTGACATTTACTTGGTTGTTAATGTGAGTAAGATTCATTACTGTGGTTCAAACAATATAGAAATCTGTTTTTCCTTGTAAAATGATGGTGCAGTTTAATCCGCATGCAGGATTTATCTACAATTTCCCCGTTTCCCACTCATGCTTTTCTATAGCCTATCTCCTGGAACTGCATTGGGATTCTCCCACCTGGGATGCTTATTGATTAAGCACCGGTTTCCAGTAAAATCATCAATACCCAACTGTATGAAAAAACAGTAACTAGGAAAGAATCGATAGCGATTGACTAATCAAAAAATTAATTACAGATTAGTCCACTACTTAAATAGTTGTTAGTTTCAGCCATATTCTTAATTAATGGTTGCAGGAAACATGTTCTTAGTCTGTGTGTGTGTGTGTGTGTGTGTGTGTGTGTGTGTGTGTGTGTGTGTGTGTGTCTGTGGTGGGTGGACAGGTACAGTGA
>JAODXP020000024.1:114280-116780 GCA_027497455.2 Sardinella longiceps | reverse complement strand
GTGTGTGATGAGCTCAACTGATGAGAAAATGAAAAAGCAGAGTGGATCCTGCTGATAGCTCAGTGTAATAATTGATTTGATGAAAACGAGCAGTTAGAATCATTAAGTTAATTACTGTCTGTGTGTGTGTGTGTGTGTGTGTGTGTGTGTGTGTGTGTGTGTGTGTGTGTGTGTGTGTGAGCCATATCAGCACAATCTGAGTTTGCTTGTGACAAGCTGAAAAATGTAATCCATCAGTGTGTGTGTGTGTGTGTGTGTGTGTGTGTGTGTGTGTGTGTTTAAGAAGACACTGTCAGTAATAGACTGTATAAGAGCCCGATAACAGATAAGAAACTGTAAGAAGAGATTTCTTTCATTGACCGCCAGCAGGCAAAGAAATGATAATTGCATTCAAGAAACGTTTTTTTTAATGTGTTTTAAATAAATGTGATGATATTCTGATATAAAATAGACTATTGTGTTGATTCTGAATAACTAGCGGATCATTTGAACAGGCTTCTCGCGCCCTCGGTGGCGGGAAGGGAGGGAGAGCGAGACACCTGCTCGCTCGCTGCGCGCGCTGTCTCTCCTCAGTGACTCTAATTGCATATTATCTCCTCGTGAGTGTGTATCGCATCTCGGGCTCCCGCGGGTGATCCCCAAGCCCACGGGCAGTTCTTGTGTGTGTGGGTGCTGTCTGTCGCGCATGCGTGCCAACTAGCACACCACCAGCATGCGGTTGCCAGTGCAGGGAGCGCGGGTGGCACAGAGGGCTCACGAGGAGAGGCAGCAGAAGCGCGCGGTATTACCATGAGCCTCTCCGTCCTTGCGCCAAAGATTCCACGCGTCTGTGCCCGTTTTATCAGAGTAGCACGAGGACAGAAGCAGGACCCGGATCGCCTGTGGCGGTTCTCGCCTCCTCCACGATGCCCGGAGGAAAACGGGGGCTCGTGGCGCCACAGAATACTTTCTTGGAGAACATCGTGAGGCGCTCGAGCGGTAAGAACACGGCACACATAGCCTACTGTACGTGGCGCGCGAATAGTGGTCAGTTTTAGTGGAGTGTACAGATAGCCTTTGTCAAATTGACACACACATTCTGTTCAGGCTGTGCAAACACAGGTAAGCTTATATTAGCTTGGTCTGTCTGAGGAGGGATATGGTTAAAGGTGCTTGAAGCCTGGAACGCACCTGTAAAGAAAGTGTGTCCACCCCAATTATGGGTGCTGTTAGTCCACTTTAATGTGAAGATGCACTTCATTCCGTTCGCTATTTTGTCTACATTTTATTCCGTGGATTAATGTAATTTAATTTTAATGCACACTTCAAGAACTCCATGTCAGTAGGCTACATTGGGATTTAACTAGTGGTTATGTATGTATGTGGAACTGGCGCTCAAAAAGAGAATGACCACACACTGTTTTTTATTTACGAATTAGTTTGTGGGAAATCCCTTTCCCCTCAACACTTTCTGTGATTGTCTTTTGCGCCTGTATCAAATGTAAGCTAATTAGGCTACTTAATTATGTGAAACAGATTTTCGTAATTTAATTCGTTTATGGTCAAGTTTGTTCCCGTTTCATAAACCTTTATTTTATAGTCTATTTACATCGCTACTTTCATATTCATCAAAACTGATATTGTTCCAAAGCGGAATCTTGCGAGACAGATGAGCGCAGCCTCTCCCGCTGCAATGTTGATGGCCGCTGGAGGGCGCAGAATAGGGGGAGCTGGAGAGGAGTCCGTGGATAATTGCTGAAAAACACGCAAGGAGCAAAAGGCTGTCCCGCGCTGTCAGTTACGGTCGTTTATAGTCTACTACAGTATGTGTTAAATGGAGACACTGGTGCCTAAACATTGGGGATGCTGTTTTTGCATCTAGTTGCTGTTAGTGATTTATCATTGTCCTTTCATCACAACAACCAAATGAAAGCTCACAATCATGGCTATGTGCGTGCTCACACACATACACGCGCACGCATACACACAGACAGACACACACACACACACTCAGAGAGACCAGTTTCCTGCTGGGGAACACTCAGATTGTGGAGTGGCCGGTGGTCTACAGAAATGACAGCTACACACACACACACACACACACACACACACACACACACACACACACACACACAGTCTATTAGTGTGTTTCAGCGCCTAGAGACCAGTTTCCTGCTGGGAAGCGCTCAGATACACACACACACACACACACACACACACACACACATAGAATGTAATAGTGTGTTTGTGTGTGCAGAGACCAGTTTCCTGCTGGGAAACGCTCAGATACACACACACACACACACACACACACACACACACATAGAATGTAATAGTGTGTTTGTGTGTGCAGAGACCAGTTTCCTGTTGGGGAACGCTCAGATCGTGGAGTGGCCAGTGGTCTACAGCACACGACACACACACACACACACACACACATAGAATGTAATAGTGTGTTTGTGTGTGCAGAGACCAGTTTCCTGTTGGGGAACGCTCAGATCGTGGAGTGGCCAGTGGTCTA
>JAODXP020000024.1:89280-91780 GCA_027497455.2 Sardinella longiceps | reverse complement strand
TATCAATGGTCATACATAATGAATAAAAAGTACATTTCATAAGCTACTTGTTTAAATAATGATTAACTGGTGATGTACGGAATATGATTCAAGGAAAAGAGCAGTGGTTTAACTACATTTGCTCAAAATGCAACGTTAATCGCGGTTCATTCAGTGTTTGGTTAATCCTGCACACTGTGACAGTCAAAGCTGTGCTGTGTAACGTTAACCTAACGTTACTGAACTGACGGTCGGACTTCTGATAAGACATCAAGACACGGAGAATGACCGCATACTTCAGCTTTTTCAGTAATCCAAGCCAACAAGATCCGTTTGTAAGACACGGTAACGTTAAGGAATTTGTTGTCAACAACACAAGGAGTGAGGATGCTGTGTTAGTGAGTTCAGCAATATCATGCTGCCTGCTACAACCTCCTTGTTATCGATACATGCGCTATAATAATCCCTCCTATCGCCCAAAAAAACATTCCTGCATAGATCGCTACTTTATGACTTTGGCTAATTTCGTTTCATCACCACATTAGTTTTTTTTACCCATCTCTAATTCTAGGCTACTTTTGACAACTTAGCTGACTGATGTTAGCTATAGCCTAAACGTGGCTAGCGGCGGAATGCTCCTTCATGACAGCAGACATTATCCTTCATAACATTCATATAATTATGTTATGCACTGTACCCTTCGTCAGGTCAAACACAGCTGATTTAAAACAGATAGAAACTATCTTACCGTTCTCGTCCTATAAATCCATTGCATTAAAACCTTGATTTGTGTAGGCAAGGGCTAAGTCAGCATGCCAGCTTGTCAGATGAATTGCTAGTCACATTAACTGTAGCTTAATTAAATAATTAAACTAAAACTTTCCGTGGTTGCTTCCTGGACTGAAAACACTTGTTAACGTTACATTGTGAAGGCGATTTAAAGCACGTCCTGAAACCTCTGTTTACAAAGCGTTGAAATGCTTGGCTAGGTTGCAACAGTACTGACCACAGATAGTCTACAGCATGTTTGCATGCAATGTTTATTCCTGTGCATCAGGGATCATTTTTATTTTAAGTAACAAAACGAAATGTCAGTGTCGTGGTTTTATTTCAACCTATATTTCAAGCATTCAGACCTGTGCTCATCCTGGTTAAAATGAACTATTTCCATTCACCAATATTTAAATACTTTAAGTAACTCGGGTTTTTTAAATTATTATTTTATTTTATTTATTTGTACCCCACAGCACAGCACTCCACCCTGACGTTAGCTGAAAACAATTTTTTACTACGTTTGAGGTCGCTATAATTAATGCAGAATCCCATTGTATTTCAACAGAACGGAAGTTACTTTAGGGCCAGAGGCAGAACGTTCGGATCACCGCGAGCATTCCATGAAACCGTCTATAGAAACCCTGCATGCTGAATTTTGTAGAAATTTGTTACATGTCCAAAGAAAAGTACCCACAAACGCTTGCAGGGCAGAATTAGGCCGATTTCCACTATTGATTAATATCTAAAAAAGATCACTGAAATTCTGGATTCATCTAAATTTAAGCCCTGAAAACTCATTACATTTCAAAGCATTGAAATCCCAAGAGCTCAGCCCTAAGTCCAGTCCCCTATGTCAGCTGGTCTCGTTACTGACTAACCCACTAACCCCTAAAACACATAGGGTCCAGACCAGCACTGCTTCCAAACCATCAATCAGAGTTAACCAAATTAACAAGAACAACAAGAATTCTTATCCATACGCGCGGAACATAGGGGCTGCGTACGCTGCAGCCCCCTATGTCAGAGCGTCAGCCCCCCCTGGAGGGGGCTGCGATTAGGCTAGATATTTATTGATTCACTCCAAATCAATCATTAAATTTCATACATGACTTGTATAAAGCAGAGTGCAAAACTAAACTAAGGAGGCTCGTAGGATAACTGACACAACAGGTAGGCTGCCTATCAGAATTCCTGAGAAGCGTGATTATAGTCCGGACTTAGACTTGAATCGAAAATTACGCATTTTTATCCGACCCTTCCTAAATGAAAATAAAAATATGTATACATCCACTAATAGACTAACTACTGTGCCCAATAGTTCAGAAAGCTCTAGTGGACAGGCTGACCCATATAGCCCAGCTATTAACAAGAGAATGCCTCCTCCTAACCTCCTCAACGTTGACAGCAATTCTCTGAGAGCGCACTGTTCGGTCAGGTCTGACAGCAGTTTGGAAGGCCAGTGTGGCCACGAAAAAGAGGAAAAGATCTGTTCTCAAAATTGGCTATCAAAAATTTATAGGCCTACTCTTAGTTCTAATGTTTTTTTCGCATTTTGCATAGTAGCTATCGCCATTTAATAACAGCTTCATCTCGATTATTAACCAAAGACAAGACAACGTAACCTGTTATGTCTTGAATGGATAAAGTTCATTATTCGTGAGCGTTCACCACCAAAATATAATCATGTGTTCCTTGTCCTCATAGCCTATCCGCACTGTCCGACAATTTCTGTAGGCTGCAGAACTTT
>JAODXP020000024.1:79280-81780 GCA_027497455.2 Sardinella longiceps | reverse complement strand
AAGAGTGTAAGCCTGGTATGATTTCCAATAGAAATCACAGATGACTGTAGCACACACAGATACGTGGACAGTCACACATACAGTACAGGCACACAGACACACTCAAACATGCACACATTAACAGACGCAGACACACACGCACACACACACACACACACACGCAAATACACGGGCTTATTCATACTGTATGCACACACAAACCCAAACCACACACACACACACAAACAAAATCACCACTGACTGTATAACACATACATACACTGACTAGATTACTCATGAATATGTAGCGCACACACACACACACACACACACACACACACACACACACACACACACACACACACACACACACACACACACACACACACACACACACACACACACACACACACACACACACACACAAGTTAACCACTGATTGTGTAGCTCAGACATATACAAACCAGATTGTAGCTGACCGTGTAGCACACACACACACACACACACACACACACACACACACACACACCAATGCTCTCCCTGGCGGAGACAATGGGGCCAGATGACCACACAAAACACACACACACATACACACACCTTATGAAACACACTTCATGCATGTCCAGCTGGTTCCTGGCCTGCAAAACATTATGAACATGTTATTTACTGTGAGATACTGCACACTTATATTAACTAAACTAGATATATTTATCTACTGCTAATGACCCAGAACACTTATTTATCTGTGTTTTTATTTATCTACTGTTAATGACCCAGAACACTTATATTAACTAGATATATTTATCTACTGTTAATGACCCAGAACACTTATTTATCTGTGTTTTTATTTATCTAAATGACCCAGAGCAATTATTTATGTGTGTTTTTATTTATCTAAATGACCCAGAGCAATTATTTATCTGTGTTTATTTATCTAAATGACCCAGAGCAATTATTTATCTGTGTTTTTATTTATCTAAATGACCCAGAGCAATTATTTATGTGTGTTTTTATTTATCTAAATGACCCAGAGCAATTATTTATTTATGTGTGTATTTGAATAATATAATATGAAATAGTGCATGCAGCAAAACAAGAGGAGTGCATGAAGCATTAGCATATTGTATTGTATCTGAGACACACACACACACACACACACACACACACACACACACACAGCATGTTTAAGAAGCTATTTTACCACACAGCATAACCAGCACGCCATTATAAATTTGCTACACAAATACACTAATTTGAGCAAACAACGAGAGAGAAAATTGATCTTTGCCACAGAGGTGATTTACTGACTTCATTTGATATTAAAAATGTTAATCCAGTGGTAGATGGGATTGTTTGGATGTGTTATCATGACTGGTAGTAGAGGAGTTTTCTTGAAATGTGCACTTTGTCACTAAAAGTTCCTTGTCCTCTCCTTCCTATCCAAAAAGACTCGGCAGCTTCACTCATGTGTCACATCTTTAATTCCCTTTAGTCATCTTTAGTGTCACATGCTGGCGAGTGTTAAATAGATGTGTCGCTATATCCAAATTTTTAAACTCATGTAAGCTCCCTTTTAACACTTCAAGACCGTCGTTGGGGTAGGCTACTATTTCCATATAAAAGAAGATCCACAAAGATGCATTTAAAGAGCATTGATATAGAACGCTGGTGAAACTTTTTTTACCTGACAAATTTAATTCCATTTAATTCCACTGAGTGATAATTGTCTGTGTCACACTTGTCTTTATTCATGCATGACCCAACATAACCTTGACCACTGACACTAGGACCTTCAGTAGGCTAAGACGATACACAGTTTCTGTTCCAGCTGAACTGGGCCTGAGGTGGTGTAGTGGTTAAGGGACATAGATGCCATGTTAATAGCTTGTAAATTATGGGTTCAAATCCCAGTTCTCACTGTTATTCTTGTTGGTGACTGATACTCATGTAATTTATAGTTAGCACAATTTATAGTTGCTTTGGATGAAAGCATAAACAGTGGACAGTGTTTAAGTGCTATACTATACTGTCACCCGAGGAGTTATCTGAACAGGAAACATTCCACTAACCTGGAGGAGCCAGTGGTGCAGCGGTAGCATCAGAAATCCCCATCCCCAAGGTTGCTGGTTCAATCCCAGCTCTGCCTGCTGACAAAGGACCTGTGGAGGACCTCCATGGACTAAGCCAATGATGATTCCCAGGGGGAGAGGAGCAGAAGATGAAGCTTGAAAAAGAAAGAAATGGGGGGGCTTACTTGGCCCCCCGAAGGAATACAAGATAGATGCAGGGGATTATGAAAACTCTGTTGCCTGCCATAATTGGCATGGCATCTTTCTACCTATACCCAAAAATCACCCCTCTTTTTACAGCTTTCCATGTTCTCCCATCCCCTCCCCTTCACTCATCACCCACTTAATCTCTCTCTCTCTCTCTCTCTCTCACACACACACACACACACACACAAGCTTTGAACCCATACCCTCTAAGGCAGCACACATACTCACACTGCTGACCAGCACTC
>JAODXP020000024.1:71780-74280 GCA_027497455.2 Sardinella longiceps | reverse complement strand
TCAATGATCATCAATTCACTTACCAGCATGTTTACCTTAATATAATAAAATAACTCATATTTAATGTATTCCATGTAGCCTAGATGTGCCAATATTTCTGTAAACAACAAATGTCCTAGAGTTGCTTGCATTAGTTTGAATAGGAAATATTATCAACTTTAGAATAATCATCATCATTTTGGTAACACTTTACTTAAAGTCTGCATCCAAAAACACTAGAAACACGTTCATAAAGAGTTATAATGCATTTATTTATATTATTTATTTATATATGCCAGATATAGTGTCAGTTTACCTTTAGACCATCCTGCAAAAGCATTCTCGGGGTTTAACTTCCACAATGACACTGTGTTGTTTTAGACAGATCCTCACCTCAGGGGAAAAGATCAGGTTGAGGAGGTTCCTTCTTCTCTGATAAAAATCTTCACCACTTAAGGGGCCTGTCTTCCGTGTTTCATGGGGGTTGAATTTCACCTTCCGCATTTCCATCCACATAGAGAGCAAGAGAGTTCTGGAACCTTGCCCAGAAGTGTTCTTCGTGCCTTGCGTGCTTGTATTCCACATTGCACATAAACTCAACATTACAACCCAGCTCCTTGTTCATCTCTCGCCATAACTAATGCTCAAATCACACAGATCAATTCATTTACATTTATGCATTTGGCAGAAGCTTTTATCCAAAGCAGCTTACATTAATCAACTATCAATTAGTTCAGGGCCAGTCTCCCCTCGAGGGACTTAGGGTTAAGTGCCTTGCTCAAGGACACAACGGTGACAGCCGAGATTCGTACCCACAACTTCAAGCCCACTAGCGTCAGGATCCACTATGCTACCACCGCCAATCCAGAATATCATGAGGAAATTCACAGATTTCTCCATGTTTGATGTTCCCTGCTCCATAAGTCCTTACTGTGCTCCACTTGAGAGATATAGAAACCCTTCAGAAGAACGAGGAAATTTACTGACTTCTTTATGTTTAGAATTTCCCTGGCAGGTAAAGTAGCAATGTAAAAAGCACAGACTAATACACACACACACACACACACACACACACACACACACACACACACACACACACACACACACACACACCGATAGATACTGTATTGATCCCCAAGGGAACATTCAAGATATCCAAACCCTTCAGAAGAATGAGGAAATTTACTGACTTCTTCATGTTTAGAATTTCCCTACTCCACCCCTGGCATGTGATGTAGCAATGTAAGAACCACAGACTAATAACAGGTTATGATAGATTAGGCTAATCTGTTTCACTATGTTTGCCCTTGAATAAAATGTGTTGCAAACACACACACACACACACACACACACACACACACACACACACACACACACACACACACACACACACACACACACACACACACTCACCACTCCTACTCGTCTTCAGACGATCAGAACACACTCCAGCCGAGGAGAACACACTCTACTCTTACTTCAGACCGTAAGTGAAGATAATAATCATTCTTTTGATGTAACAGCACTTCACCAAAGCATTTGATAAGAAGTAAAGACAGCTCTTTTATATTGATAAAGGGGCGACCCCTGCAGACTCATTGCAGTGTATGGCAGATTGCAGACAGTTTAATCTTTTTTCACTAATAGTAATGACAAATCTGAGACCAATTTGGCACAGCGCACTCAAAACCTCCATTTTCATTAGACTGTGTGTGTGTGTGTGTGTGTGTGTGTGTGTGTGTGTGTGTGTGTGCAATGTGAGTTGGCTCATGGATTTGAGATATAATTTATCTCAGCAGGTGTTGATAATCTGTCCTGACAGAAAGTCCTGCCTGTTCACCACTACCACCAGCTCCCCTGCTACATGCGCCACCATGTGTTTGATATCGGTACTACAGGAGGATATATGGACTCTTCTGCTGCTGGTCCTGGCTTTGCTCATAGTGTAACTATAACTATTTATCTACTTCACTACTGCAGTATTTACTTGTGTAGCCATTTATATTATTATATTTTACATTAAAGTCTCAGTGGTTTAATGATAATGTGTTCATTCTCTTTTATTGTCAAACTTTTATAGTAACTTTGACACAGAATGTGTGAAAAACTCTTTGGTGATTGTCTTTGTGATGACAATGATATGCATCCCTCTGAGTGAAGAACCAATAAATTATTGTTAATGTCCCTTACTGTAGGTATGGATACCGGCCACAAGATGTTTCTAAGATGTTGCAGTCCATTGGTGAAACTATTGAGGTGGGTTTAAATCATGATATATCATCATCTTGTTTTTCTGTTTTTCTCTAGAGTAGTTAATTGACAAATACTTGTCCAAGTTTATCCAGTGGTAAACCTGTGTATATCTGTCAAAAGATAAGTCAATGTTCTGTAAAAATCATACAATTTATTTTTGCATTGTACATAAATATTCGCCTTTCAAATTCCCTGCTGCTGTCTTAAAGTTACTTTTAAGTGAATGTTTGACTCATATGATGAACAACCTTCAGTGCCGCTGTTATGT
>JAODXP020000024.1:40102-47602 GCA_027497455.2 Sardinella longiceps | reverse complement strand
GCCACCGAGGGCGCGAGAAGCCTGTTCAAATGATCCGCTAGTTATTCAGAATCAACACAATAGTCTATTTTATATCAGAATATCATCACATTTATTTAAAACACATTAAAAAAAACGTTTCTTGAATGCAATTATCATTTCTTTGCCTGCTGGCGGTCAATGAAAGAAATCTCTTCTTACAGTTTCTTATCTGTTATCGGGCTCTTATACAGTCTATTACTGACAGTGTCTTCTTAAACACACACACACACACACTGATGGATTACATTTTTCAGCTTGTCACAAGCAAACTCAGATTGTGCTGATATGGCTCACACACACACACACACACACACACACACACACACACACACACACACACACACACACACACACACACAGTAATTAACTTAATGATTCTAACTGCTCGTTTTCATCAAATCAATTATTACACTGAGCTATCAGCAGGATCCTCTCTGCTTTTTCATTTTCTCATCAGTTGAGCTCATCACACACACACACACACACACACACACACACACACACACACACACACCTCTTACACTCTTTGACTAAGAAAGAAACCTTGTTGAGATTCACGGCTCAGGGGACTAACCCAACTGCTGAGGTTGAGGATCATGATGAGGTTACAGGAGATATAACAATAATTTAGTTCATCAGGGAGACATTTATTCCTGCTTATTTCTTTCAAAGCCAAGTGTGATTTCACAGACTGTTTTCCGCGATCCATGAAACAAACTTAAACTTTGTTATTCTACGTAAACTCTATGATGCTGCCTTTTAATCCACCTGAAATAACACCAAATTACAGCCTAAGTGGTTCATGTCTTTAAGACCATAGTCATGTCTCTCTCCACCCATGACTTCTGGTTAGGAAAGCTGAAAGCTGAAACACACACACAAACACACACACACACACACACACACACACTGAAGCTGCCCTTGCCGTCTCTCCATTGATTTGGGTCTTTTTCTGGCCAACATCAAACAGCTTCTGCCAGCTTTCCATGTTCAATGCAGACATACAGTGTTCAGGTGTTCTCTTCGGACAACACACACACACACAGAAACACACACACACACAGTGTCTGAGTGTCAGATCTGCCTCCTTTAGTTCATGCCATTAGTGGCAGGCGAGGAGGAGGAGTCAATATGCTCTTTTCTCCTCAATTATTCATTACACATCACAAATGTCACTGGGCCACGGGGATCACACACACACACACACACACGCACACACACACGCACACACACACACACACACACACGCACACACACACACACACACACACGCACGCACGCACACACACACACACACACAGGGATCGGATCCTTAATGTGACCTTAATGCTACTGATGCAACACTCACACACACACACACACACACACACACTGGGTATTGATTGAGTTAATGAGACATCATGCTGTTCTGTCCTTCTGACCTTAAGCATTTAGATATCAAAACTCCGACATTAGACTCAACTGCAGATCGATCTGCATTCTGTGTGTGTGTGTGTGTGTGTGTGTGTGTGTGTGTGTGTGTGTGTGTGTGTGTGTGAGAGAGAGAGAGAGAGAGACAGAGAGAGGGGGCTTATGTGTGGTTATACCATACTTCCCCCCATTTTCACCAAAAACAGGTCCAAATTTTCATTTATCTCCCAAGCCATAAAAGCATTGAATGAGTCTTAAGTATGCTAGCCAGTCAGGCAGCTGGTTTGGGTAAATCTATGTATATGTGCCAGTGTGGAAGAATGGTTGTCTTTGTGTGTTGGTTGGTTCACTGTATGATATGCTGTCTGTGTCATTTATTTGGTGTATGTTGTAAGTGTATAAGTGCCTGTAATGTGTTTGTGCTTGCAAACCTAACTGCCCCAACGGGATAATAAAGCTTTCTACTACTACATAAGAGTAGTTTCAGGAAAACACACACACACACACACACAGTCACTATCAACAGCAGAACACACTCAGTCTATTCTGAAGCCAAGAGATCTATTTCAAAGTTCCATAGTGTGTGTGTGTGTGTGTGTGTGTGTGTGTGTGTGTGTGAGAGAGAGAGAGAGAGAGAGAGAGAGAGAGAGAGAGAGAGAGAGAGAGAGAGAGAGAGAGAGAGAGAGAGAGATCTGTGATCAGAGGACTTCTGCCATGGCTGTCACGGTGAGAGAATCCACTCCTCCCTTTCTAAGACATAACTCAAAACCCAGCTGATCTCTCCTCCTCCTCCTCCTCCTCTCCCCCTTTCCTCCTCTCTACTCTCCTCCTTTCTCTCCTCCCCCTTTTTATTCTCCTCTCTACTCTCCATCTCTCTCTTTCTTTCCTCCTCCTCTCCCCCTTTCCTCCTCTCTACTCTCCTCCCCTTTTTATTCTCCTCTCTACTCTCCATCTCTCTCTCTTCTTTCCTTTCCTCCTCCATCTCTTTCCTCCTCCTCTCCCCCTCTTATCCTCCTCTCTACTCTTCTCCATTTCTCTTCTATTCCTTCTCTCTTCCTTTCTCTCTCTCCGTCTCTCCCCTCTTCATCCTCCCCTTGCGTAATCCAACTCCATCTCTCTCTCTTCTCCCTCTTCCTCCTTTCTCTCCCCTCTCCTTCCCCCTCTCTACTTCACTCCATTTTCTCTCTTCCTCCTCTCTACTTTACTCCATTTCTCTCTCCTTCTCTCTCCTCTTCCTCCTCCTACTCTATCTGTCTCTTCCCCCTCATCCCCCACTCCTCTTCTCCCTCTTCCTCCTCTTTACTTTCCTCCTTCTCTCTCTCTCTCCCTCTCTTTCTCTCTCTCCTCCCCCTTGTGTAACCTCTCCCTCCTGCTCCCAGTATGAGGAAATAAATAAAGAAATAAACAATCGCTTCTCTTTCTCTCTTCCTCTCTGTCTGTTTGTCTTTTTCCTGCACCGCCTTCTTCTTTTCTTTGGCTGTTACTCTTTTGTTTATCCTCCTGCTCCCACTCTCTCCTTCTCTCCCTCTCTCTCCTTCTCTCTCTCTCTCTCTCTCTCTCTCTCTCTCTCTGTCCCCATGTACAATCTGCTCTCTCTCTCTCTCTCTCTCTCTCTCTGCTGGTAATTGCTACTCTTCCCACTGTTTCTATGTTTAGATTTAAAGCAAAATAAATTGCCATCAGAATCACACAGTTTTCTGTTTCTATCGACACACAAGCACCATCACTATACCAGTCCACACGTCACTGTACACATGTACACACACACACACACAGACACACACACACACACACACACACACACACACACACACACACACACACACACACACACAGACACACGACTAAGAACATGTTTCCTGCAACCATAAATTAAGAATAGGGCTGAAACTAACAATTATTTAAGTAGTCTAGTGGACTAATCTGTAATTAATTTTTTGATTAGTCAATCGCTATCGATTCTTTCCTAGTTACTGTTTTTTCATATAGTTGGGTATTGATGATTTTACTGGAAACCGGTGCTTAATCAGTAAGCATCCCAGGTGGGAGAATCCCAATGCAGTTCCAGGAGATAGGCTATAGAAAAGCATGAGTGGGAAACGGGGAAATTGTAGATAAATCCTGCATGCGGATTAAACTGCACCATCATTTTACAAGGAAAAGCAAAGATTTCTATATTGTTTGAACCACAGTAATGAATCTTACTCACATTAACAACCAAGTAAATGTCAAGAGGACAATAAGCACCTTTTTTTTTTTTTTTTTTTTTTTACAGTGTAGCCTATGTATTGCTTTGAGGAATGTAGAATGACAAATGAACGAACAGCCATTTGGTTCCTACAGTAACCTTTAGCAAACATCACTATAACCTTCTTCAATTGTCTATGGGAGGACAGGAGGACCATTTTACTGGGAAGAGGTGGAGGAAAAGAGTGGAGAGAAGAGGATGTTTAGATGGGGAGAAGAGGAGTGAAGAAGGATGTTTTAGTGGGAAGAGGAGGAGGAGAAGGCAGAGTTTAAACTTTAAAGCCCCAATGTGTAGCCTTCGAGAGAAATTAAGCGTAACGCAACGCAAATTACGTTTACATCTACGGAAGCCTGCATGCGGATGTCGGTCTATTGTCAGTCTATAGCAAAAACGCGAACGATATGACCTCTTTCAGCTTCCGTATTCCAAGATGGCGGCAAGACATGGAGAGTCTACCCAAGTTAATGTGCGTGGAAATGCGAAATTTCAAGCCAATACGGACATAAGGGATTGTTAATATTTATGAGAAAGGACAAGCTTGTCAACAGGTAAAGCATATTTTGATATTGAACAGTAAAAACGTTACACATTGTACCTTTAAGGTTCAGTCACCTTCAACATACTCTCCAGTTCTCAGAGTTGGATATTTGAGTTCCCTCTTCATGTGAAAATGAATTCTTAAATCACTTTAAAGATCATGTTACACAGTAGTGTGTCCATTCGCTGACATTCTCCTGCTGCCTTTGGGTTTAATGGGGAGGACAGGGTGATGATGTAGTGAGGAGAGAGGTGGAGGATGATGTTTGGGTAGGGAGAAAAGGAGGGGTGGAGTGAAGGATGATGTTTAAGTGGGGAAAAGAGGAGGAGAGGAAAGGAGGAGGGGAGTGGAGAAGTGGAGTGGAGGATGATATTTTAGTGGGGAAAAGAGGAGAGGAAAGGAGGAGAAGGCAGCGTTTAAACGCTCCTGTTCTGAGCCAGAGTGCATGAACACTCCTGAAATATTCAGGTGATGGAGCGGGTGGGCTTCATCGGTGTGTGTGTGTGTGTGTGTGTGTGTGTGTGTGTGTGTGTTAGGGGAGGGACTGAGAGGAGAGAGAGAGCAGGTGTAGCCTATATGGAAAATGATGCCAGATAATTTAACCAACAAAAGAAAAGTACATTCAGTATATGACACAATTGTGTGTACGTGTGTTAGTTAGCATTTTAGGGCTTTACTGAAGGGTGTGTGTGCTTGTATGTGAGTGTGAGAGTGAGAGAAAGAGGCTGTGTGTGATTGCATTTTGGGGTTTTAGAGAGAGACTGTGCTGTCTGTGTGTGTGTGTGTAAGGGAGAGAGAAAGAGAGAGAGTGAAATAGAGAGAGAGCAAGAGAGAGATGCTCATGGGGGATAGTGAAAGGAACTAGAAGCACAGTAACCTTAACTGACCCATTTTCTGTCTTATAAAGCATTTACGACACATCTATAATGTATTATTACACATCTATAATGCATTATTACATTACACATGTATTTATGACATATTTATTAGACAATATAGCCTACAGTGCAGACAGAGTGACCTGCATGTGTTCCAAAGATGCACTTCTGTCATAAGGAAATTAATCTTCAGAGCCGAATTTTTACGTTTTGACTGGATTAGACTGCATGTGTTTATTCATCTCCCTGTGGACTAAATGACTGCGTGGATACAGAGCTGACATCACCAAGCCTTTAGCTAAAATTGCTGCCATTTTTGGAGTTCCCACTCCCGGCTCATCGCAGTTCATTCTCAATACCAAAAGGAAAGATGTCAATACACGGACAGGGCTCTCCAACCCTTTCCATTCTAGTGACTCCATAATGTCCAACCCTACCATTCTACTGACTCCATATAGGCCTATACAGTCACTGGTCCATAATGTCCAACCCTACCATTCTAGTGACTCCATAAATAGACCTATACAGTCACTAGTCCATCTAGTATCCAACCCTATCATTCTAACGACTCCATATAGCCCTATGTAGTCACTGATCCATAATGTCCAACCCTATCATTCTAGTGACTCCATATAGGCCTATACAGTCACTGGTCCATAATGTCCAACCCTACCATTCTAATGACTCCATATAGGCCTATACAGTCACTGGTCCATCTATTGTCTGTTGCACAGATGCACCAGACTTCTAGTACCTCCATCCAGAAAGTAGCTCAGTCACGTTTACTCAGGTGCTGCAGTCAGTCTGTGTGTGTGTGTGTGTGTGTGTGTGTATGCATGAGTATATGGTACTTTGGGTCATTTTAAGTCTTTACAGAAACTCACTATGTGAGTGATTGAGAGGTTCTGAATCCTTGTGCCCCAGTTTGAAGTAAGACTTCTTGGATGTCCCCGCCCACGTCTAGACTCCCCATCCCCCATCCTTCCCAGTCTGGCCCATGACTTGCTCACTCTCACTAGTGTGCTAGTAGTCTTGCTTCATGGCGCCCCTCTGTGGCCACTCCAGGTACTGCCAGAGATGTTACAAACTTCTTCAGCCTGAGGACAAAATATTCCTGCATCTCCAATCATTTATCACCATGCATTCTCTCTCTCTCTCTCTCTCTCTCACACACACACACACACACACACACACACACGCACACAGTAACATAGGGAACATACATCCATACACACACACTGTGGGGAAGGCATGACAACTACACTCTAAAAATGAAACCAATTGTGCCAGCCATCTTTATCACAAAACAGGTTTAATTTAATATCTCTTTATTTTTTTAAAATAATTAAACATTTGTATTTTTCCAACCCTTTTTCTCTTCTGTTCTCAGATGATCTGATTGGCCGTTCTGGAGCAGTCTCTCTGCAGCAAACAGGAAGTGATGTCATCATCAGGATGCCCAGTCCTCCAACAGCCATCCCACAATCCCGTGCTTCCCCCTACACCCCCTCCCCCTAACGCTGGAACTAAAGAAAACTAATAGCCTAAAGGAACTTCATCCAAAATTTAAAAAAAAAAAAAAAAAAAAAGAAAAGAAAAGAAAAAAGAAAAACAACCAAAGGAAAAGAACTGAGAAGTGAGAGCAATCGTTTTGGACAGCAGAGGGGTCTGTGTGTGTGTGTGTGTGTGTGTGTGTGTGAGAGAGCAATCGTCTTGGACAGCCGAGGGGCCTGTGTGTGTGTCTGTGTGTGTGTGAACAATTGTGTTGGATAGCAGAGGGGCCTGGTTCCACAATCCGTGTGTGTGTGTGTGTGTGTGTGTGTGTGCGCCAATCCTCTGGTTAACACTAAAGGTGGGTGAGATGGCAACAGACTGCTTTACTATAGTCTGGTAAGTAACACCGCAAGGAATATCCTGCCCCACACACACACTGAACTGTGTGTGTGTGTGTGTGTGTGTACACATGTGTGTGGAATCACAACATACAGCCTCTGTAGTTATTACATGTTTGGATATTCTGGGGGCTGTTGCCATGGTATCTCAGCAAGGAGGGTCCAAGCTGAAGGCCTGTTCTTTGATTGGCTCCTCATGTACAGACAGAGCCTCTCAACCAATGAGAATCCTCACAATGATCATGTGGTCCAGGTCAAGCGACAACAATCCAAATAAACAAACACACTCAGGCCAAGACCTGACTGATCAATTAAAATGCTGATGGTGTGTGTGTGTGTGTGTGTGTTGCTGTTTTTTTTCCAGGTATGGTGGCTTACAACACTAGAAGGGGCATAAGAAGTTTAATTCATTAAAAATGTCCTGTGAATTCATGAGATCTTCAGAGTGTCCACATGGTGGTGCTCTGGAGTGCAGATGCTAGACGACTTCTGTAGGAGGAAACCTTCCTCCTC
>JAODXP020000024.1:22500-27502 GCA_027497455.2 Sardinella longiceps | reverse complement strand
TTTGATATTGAACAGTAAAAACGTTACACATTGTACCTTTAAGGTTCAGTCACCTTCAACATACTCTCCAGTTCTCAGAGTTGGATATTTGAGTTCCCTCTTCATGTGAAAATGAATTCTTAAATCACTTTAAAGATCATGTTACACAGTAGTGTGTCCATTCGCTGACATTCTCCTGCTGCCTTTGGGTTTAATGGGGAGGACAGGGTGATGATGTAGTGAGGAGAGAGGTGGAGGATGATGTTTGGGTAGGGAGAAAAGGAGGGGTGGAGTGAAGGATGATGTTTAAGTGGGGAAAAGAGGAGGAGAGGAAAGGAGGAGGGGAGTGGAGAAGTGGAGTGGAGGATGATATTTTAGTGGGGAAAAGAGGAGAGGAAAGGAGGAGAAGGCAGAGTTTAAACACTCCTGTTCTGAGCCAAAGAGTGCATGAACACTCCTGAAATATTCAGGTGATGGAGCGGGTGGGCTTCATCGGTGTGTGTGTGTGTGTGTGTGTGTGTGTGTGTGTGTGTTAGAGGAGGGACTGAGAGGAGAGAGAGAGAGCAGGTGTAGCCTATATGGAGAATGATGCCAGATAATTTAACCAACAAAAGAAAAGTACATTCAGTATATGACACAATTGTGTGTACGTGTGTTAGTTAGCATTTTAGGGCTTTACTGAAGGGTGTGTGTGCTTGTATGTGAGTGTGAGAGTGAGAGAAAGAGGCTGTGTGTGATTGCATTTTGGGGTTTTAGAGAGAGACTGTGCCTGTGCCTGTGTGTGTGTGTGTAAGGGAGAGAGAAAAGAGAGAGAGTGAAATAGAGAGAGAGCAAGAGAGAGATGCTCATGGGGGATAGTGAAAGGAACTGGAAGCACAGTAACCTTAACTGACCCATTTTCTGTCTTATAAAGCATTTACGACACATCTATAATGTATTATTACACATCTATAATGCATTATTACATTACACATGTATTTATGACATATTTATTAGACAATATAGCCTACAGTGCAGACAGAGTGACCTGCATGTGTTCCAAAGATGCACTTATGCCATAAGAAAATAAATCTTCAGAGCCGAATTTTTACGTTTTGACTGGACTGCATGTGTTTATTCATCTCCCCGTGGACCAAATGACTGCGTGGATACAGAGCTGACATCACCAAGCCTTTAGCTAAAATTGCTGCCATTTTTGGAGTTCCCACTCCCGGCTCATCGCAGTTCATTCTCAATACCAAAAGGAAAGATGTCAATACACGGACAGGGCTCTCCAACCCTTTCCATTCTAGTGACTCCATAATGTCCAACCCTACCATTCTACTGACTCCATATAGGCCTATACAGTCACTGGTCCATAATGTCCAACCCTACCATTCTAGTGACTCCATAAATAGACCTATACAGTCACTAGTCCATCTAGTATCCAACCCTATCATTCTAACGACTCCATATAGCCCTATGTAGTCACTGGTCCATAATGTCCAACCCTATCATTCTAGTGACTCCATATAGGCCTATACAGTCACTGGTCCATAATGTCCAACTCTACCATTCTAATGACTCCATATAGGCCTATACAGTCACTGGTCCATGTATTGTCTGTTGCACAGATGCACCAGACTTCTAGTACCTCCATCCAGAAAGTAGCTCAGTCACGTTTACTCAGGTGCTGCAGTCAGTCTGTGTGTGTGTGTGTGTGTGTGTGTGTATGCATGAGTATATGGTACTTTGGGTCATTTTAAGTCTTTACAGAAACTCACTATGTGAGTGATTGAGAGGTTCTGAATCCTTGTGCCCCAGTTTGAAGTAAGACTTCTTGGATGTCCCCGCCCGCGTCTAGACTTCCCAGTCTGGCCCATGACTTGCTCACTCTCACTAGTGTGCTAGTAGTCTTGCTTCATGGCGCCCCTCTGTGGCCACTCCAGGTACTGCCAGAGATGTTACAAACTTCTTCAGCCTGAGGACAAAATATTCCTGCATCTCCAATCATTTATCACCATGCATTCTCTCTCTCTCTCTCTCTCACTACACTACACACACACACACACAGTAACAATGCATAGGGAACATACATCCATACACACATACACACACACTGTGGGGAAGGCATGACAACTACACTCTAAAAATGAAACCAATTGTGCCAGCCATCTTTATCACAAAACAGGTTTAATTTAATATCTCTTTATTTTTTTAAAATAATTAAACATTTGTATTTTTCCAACCCTTTTTCTCTTCTGTTCTCAGATGATCTGATTGGCCGTTCTGGAGCAGTCTCTCTGCAGCAAACAGGAAGTGATGTCATCATCAGGATGCCCAGTCCTCCAACAGCCATCCCACAATCCCGTGCTTCCCCCTACACCCCCCTCCCCCTAACGCTGGAACTAAAGAAAACTAATAGCCTAAAGGAACTTCATCCAAAATTTAAAAAAAAAAAAAAAAAAAAAGAAAAGAAAAGAAAAGAGAAAAACAACCAAAGGAAAAGAACTGAGAAGTGAGAGCAATCGTTTTGGACAGCAGAGGGGTCTGTGTGTGTGTGTGTGTGTGTGTGTGTGTGTGTGAGAGCAATCGTCTTGGACAGCCGAGGGGCCTGTGTGTGTGTCTGTGTGTGTGTGAACAATTGTGTTGGATAGCAGAGGGGCCTGGTTCCACAATCCGTGTGTGTGTGTGTGTGTGTGTGTGTGTGCGCCAATCCTCTGGTTAACACTAAAGGTGGGTGAGATGGCAACAGACTGCTTTACTATAGTCTGGTAAGTAACACCGCAAGGAATATCCTGCCCCACACACACACTGAACTGTGTGTGTGTGTGTGTGTGTGTGTGTGTGTGCGCATGTGTGTGGAATCACAACATACAGCCTCTGTAGTTATTACATGTTTGGATATTCTGGGGGCTGTTGCCATGGTATCTCAGCAAGGAGGGTCCAAGCTGAAGGCCTGTTCTTTGATTGGCTCCTCATGTACAGACAGAGCCTCTCAACCAATGAGAATCCTCACAATGATCATGTGGTCCAGGTCAAGCGACAACAATCCAAATAAACAAACACACTCAGGCCAAGACCTGACTGATCAATTAAAATGCTGATGTGTGTGTGTGTGTGTGTGTGTGTGTGTTGCTGTTTTTTTTCCAGGTATGGTGGCTTACAACACTAGAAGGGGCATAAGAAGTTTAATTCATTAAAAATGTCCTGTGAATTCATGAGATCTTCAGAGTGTCCACATGGTGGTGCTCTGGAGTGCAGATGCTAGACGACTTCTGTAGGAGGAAACCTTCCTCCTCTTCGTCCTCTTCCTCATACCTCCAGGCCCCAGTGGGCCCCACACACACACACACACACACACACACACACACACACACACACACACACACCCTTTACACACACCCAAGCACACACAAACGGGACGATATAGGACTTCTCACACACCCAAAGAGGACCCAAAGACTAAACACACATTCTCTCACTCTCACACACACACACACACACACACACACACACCTCAGACTCCTCATCCACCCAGGCACAAGGCTGACTTACACACACAGATAGAAGCCCTCACTCACCAGTGCAAACAAACACACACACACACACACACAGGACCCCAGGGCATCGGTGAGAAGGGGTGGAGTCTTAGGGAGGAAATGGGGGTAGGGCTTCTGTTTTTCTTGTTTGGTGATTGGCGGTTCTCTCCAAAGTGGGCGGGGTTTCTTGTTGTCTTGTTTGGTGATTGGCGGTTGTCTCCAAAGTGCTTCCATTGGAGTCGTCCTGTGTGTCCCAAGTCTTTCTCTCCTTTACAGCTTTTTTTTCTACTTTTCTCTTCCGTTTTGACTTCAGTTCTTTTTCTTTTCAGCGTAATATCATTTTTAAAGGGAAAAAAATCAAAGAGAAAAATAAAAGTTATTTACAGTGCTGTTGAGATAAAGAAACAGACGTTGGGAATCTACGGTAAAGTAAGTCGCACAATACAGAAAGGAACAGAGAAGAGAAGAGAGTGGCCGCTCCGCTCCGCTCCGGAGGCCCGACTGCCCACCATGCCCGGAACGTTCCGCACGGTGGGGAGGCCGAGAGCGGCAGGCGGGCGATTGGGCGGGCGGGCGAGGGAGGGGGAGGGGGGTGGGTGGGGGTCCGGTGGCGCGTCGTTAAGTGGGAATGATCCCGTCGCTACGTAGGCCTCGCTTCAACTCCAAGTCCTCCAGCTTCTTCCACAACTCCTCTCTCTCCTTCTCTTTCTTCTTCTCCCTGCAGGGGGCGACACAGAGCAGTCAGGGAGGGAGGGAGGGAGCGATGGATGAATGAATGAATGAATGAATGAATGAATGGAGTGTGAGTGAGTGATTGAATGAAGGAGTGAGTGAGTGAGCGAGAGTGCATGTCTTACCTCTGGCGGTCTGATTTGTAGGTAGCTGTGAGTTCATCAAACAAAGCGCTGTTCATCTCCATAAAGGCTTTCAATACGTTGTAGACTAATGCTACTATCGCCCTGGAAGACATTAACACACACACACACACACACACACACACACACACACACACACACACACACACGTCATGAAACAGGTGAGCACAAAGCACTGTTGCTGGTGAACTCTATGTATGTGTGTGTGTGTGTGTGTGTGTGTGTGTGTGTGTGTACGTACGGGTTCCAGTGCTCTTTTGAGATGCGGTAAAGGCTGGCAAACATGATGGGCAGAATGACATTGGAGTTCTCCTCAATCAGACTCATGATGTACTCGTTATTCCAGTAGTAGAGGGCTCGCTCCGCTACCTAAAACACACACACACACACACACACACACACACACACACACACACACACACACACACACACACACAATTAGCATATACAGTACAAACTCACAACATACTCAGAATACAAACATTTTCCAGTGCCCACTAAAAGTTACACTTACACACACACACACACACACACACACACACACACACACACACACACACACACACACACACACACGGCTCCAGACCTGGAAGTGAGGGCTGGACACACATCTTGAGATCTGCTTGA
>JAODXP020000024.1:12500-17500 GCA_027497455.2 Sardinella longiceps | reverse complement strand
CACACACACTCAATGGAAAAGATTGTTGCTGGCCAAAGGTCTATGGGCTGACGCACAATTATTGAAAGAGAGAGAGAGAGAGAGAGAGAGAGAGAGAGAGAGAGAGAGAGAGAGAGAGAGAGAGAGAGAGAGAGAGAGCGCGCACACCTTAAAAGGTATATTCCGATATTCTATGTACACACAAACAAACACACACACACACACACACACACACACACACACTAAATCACCATCACCATCTACCATCTACCGTCAATCCATAATTCAGAATTACCCAACTAGCTGCTGTGTGTGAGTGAGTGTGCGTGTGTGTGTGTGTGTGAGATCCTCATTATGACTATATTGGCAGCAGGTTGGGCCAGGTCCTGAGCATGTGGGAGGGAGACAGACATCCCTTCACTGATAATCACCTGCCTCCCAGTCATTAGCACTGGAGCAACACACACACACACACACACACACACACACACACACACACACACACACACACACACACACACACACACAAGTGATGGGCGGATAAGTTTAGAAAAGGCTTGCAGTCATCCCACACTTTCAACCAACCCGACTGCAGCCCGATCCACAAAAAAACAACCGATACGCAACCACTTGAGAAGTCATTGCCTTATTGTACTATATTAACACTAAACATTCAAACAGCTGATTGATTAGCATTGCCTTATTATGCTACATTAAAGGGGTCCTGAGTTTTAGTCTTGGACGAGACGTCGGGTGCAAAGCCTCAAAGGTGACGAGCCGTCAGCCAAGAGTTCATCTGCCCGTCACAAAATGTGCCAGAAAGGCTCCAAAAGCCTATTCACCTTATAGATTCCCAACGTGTCGTCATCACACAATGCATTCTGGGTTTGCCCCGGAATTAGACTCTGGCAACAATCTCTGACTAGACTCGCAAAATATTTTAAAAAATTTCGGGTGAAAAAAAAATATGAGCTGGTGTATGAACCGGAGCTACGATGGGACCGTAAAAAAGTTACAGCTTAACTAACCGCTATCTCTGGGGCAAGATGGCGATTATGACGATTTTGACGTATCTTGGCAATCCCTATTTCGCGGACCGTAAACATGGGCGCTGCCATGACGTTTGTCATTCAACATCCGGTCTAGCAATGCATTGACTTAGCGTTGTGATATTTGGTGTTTTAATGGTCTAATATAAGTGGTCTTATTATGAAGTTGTGCTCACTACATCCATCAATATAGTTACAACAGTTCGTCGCCAGATGAAAAATTATGTTTTCAGCAGTAAAAACGGTGTTTCTACGACTACAATGAGTTTTGTGATCGTGGTATTTCATGAAAATTACGTTGATTTGAATGAGAGGCAGCGCCTAACGGAAGTTTCAAGACAATCGGAGGGCAAACGCGGAAGAAAAAAAGACGAAAAGGGGCGGGGCTGCATAAGGTGAATACCTGTGCCATCTTTATTTAGGCCTACAGTAGCACTTCCTCAAATGTTTCCCAAGCATAGCCTTTCCTAACCATACTCATATCCTTGTTTTTTAAACCCTAAACCCTAAACCCTAGTCCCTTGTGTCTCATAAAAGTCAATAACTGTCATCGATGAACCCAAATATCATTAAATTATTTTTTGCATGGCTCAAAACCGTAGGTATGACCACAAGTGAACGGTGTGTGTGTGTGTGTGTGTGTGTAAGCATCTCGGAAGCAAGTTAAGAGCCCCAGGCAGCTCATGTGACTCAGTGTAGCAGCAGCTTCATTCACAGCCAGCTGACATCAAACAGCTCTGAGACTGATGAGAAGACAACTGCTTTTATCTCTCTCTCTCCCTCTCCCTCTCTCTCTCTCCCCGTCTCTCTCTCTCTCTCTCCCGTCTCTCTCTCTCTCTCTCTCCCCGTCTCTCTCTCTCTCTCTCTCTCTCTCTCCCTCTCTCTCTCTCTCTCTCCCTCTCTCTCTCTCTCTCTCTCTCTCTCTCTCTCTCTCTCTCTCTCTCTCTCTCTCTCTCTCTCTCTCTCTCTCTCTCTCTCTCTCTCTCTCTCTCTCTCTCTCTCGTCTCTCTCTCTCTCTCTCTCTCTCGTCTCTCTCTCTCTCTCTCTCTCCCTCTCTCCGTCTCTCTCTCTAAGCAAGGCAAGGCAACTAGGCAGGTCTATTTAATGCATTTAATACACTGAGGCAGTTCAAAATGCTTTACAAAAATGGAATATACAATAAATAGAAAATAAAATGGCAAAAAAATGAATGAAAAACAGCCCACTACACTACACATGTCTTGCCCATCTGCTTTCTCCCCTGACGCTGCACACTGATATGTTCTGCCTAGAGACCTATGAACTTTAACCTATGACCCCTGGTAGTCATGCTTCTGATGTAGAGCTGGGACACCGGGGTGCATTCAAATCAGCTGTGTGTGTGTGTGTGTGTGTGTGTGTGTGTGTATGTGTGTGTGTGTGTATATGTGTGTGTGTGTGTGTGTGTGTGTGTGTGCTGTATTTGCACGCATGAGTGTGTGTATAGTGCATGTGCATGCTGGGTTGGGTACTGAAATGCACTATACACACACCCATGCGTGGAAATACAACACACACACACACACACACACACAAGACAATGACTTAATGCAGTATTTATATTTAGTTGTCTACAATGTCGTGCCAGTGTGTGTAGTGTGTGTGTCATGTTCCTACTGCAGAACATTCTCCAGAGTGGAAGTGCTGGTCCTTGATCAATAGTTACACACACACACACACACACACACACACACACACACACACACACACACACACACACACACACGAGTCGCTGCAGCAAGAGTGAGAACTGTGAGGGGACAGAAGTGTGGACTGTGTGTTCCACCCATGTGCGTCTGACCCTACTGGAAATGGAACTCTCGGAAACGGACCCACATATTAAGTGACCAGCATGTGCCAAATACTCAACACACACACACACACACACACACACACACACACACACACACACACACCCTAAACCTGAAGACTAAAATGGAATAGGAACGCCACCCCCCCTTCTCCATACACACACACCGTAATGTCTGACAAGGGTTAACTTAAACATTTAATTCTACAATCTGAATAAGGTATTGCAAAAGCACAATATAAAGACACAAAACCACACACACACACACACACACACAGTAAAGTCTGACAAGACTTAACTTAAACATTTAATTCTACAATCTGAATAAGGTAATGCAAAAGCACAATATAAACACACAAAATCACACAAAATCACACACACACACACACACACACACACACACACACACACACACATAGAGAAGAGTAAAGCTGAAGCGAGCTTGGGACAGAGCAGGGTCTGCATTCAGGGCCGCTAAAGGGGGAAAGCCCCCACTCTATAAGTGGAAGAGTGGTTTAGGGTTACTGCCTCTGCCTGTCTATGTGAGTGTGTGTGTGTGTGTGTGTGTGTGTGTGTGTGAGAGAGTCAACCATCAGAGTTAGTGCGTGGTACAGCGCTGGAAATAGAGGGGTGGTATGGCTCTCTCTCTCTCTCTCTCTCTCTCTCTCTCTCTCTCTCTCTCTCTCTCTCTCTGAGAGAGAATGTAGAGTGGGGCCGTGGAAAAGGTGAAGGAAAGGGCCTTGAGAAGGGGGCAAGGAGAGAGTGGGAATAAAAGACGAAGAGAGAAAGGAATAGAGAGCGAGCGAGCGAGCGAGAGCGAGAGCGAGAGAGAGAGAGAGAGAGAGAGAGACCACTCAGAGAGAGGAGTATGCATGCATGTGTGTTTGTGTGTGTGTGTGTTGAGTGTGTGAGCTGTTCCGACAGGTGTGGCTAGCAGGTGACTGTGCCAGTGCTTAAATCGAGGGATATGTACAGTATGCATTAGCATTCACACACACACACACACACATAAACAAACACAAGCACAAACACACACACATACAAAACAGAGGACTCCACGTGAGCAAATGACGCATGCATGCGTAGTCTCTCTTTCTCTCACACTCACACACGAAATTAGACTATTGCTCCTTATTGGAATTTAAGCAAAAGATTACACACATATAGCCCAGTTATCACAACACAATATAAAATCCTACAATTCAATTTTATTACCCATCATGCCATAGAAACAGAGTTCTCAGATGCAAAATCAACTGCCTCTGTATGCTATTGGACAAAGCTTCAGCCAATCAGACCAGCTGTTTGATGACACATGCATGCAATGTTCACTCCACCAATCAGCTCTGTGTAAACCAAGCATCACTGACTTGACATTACATTAGAAAAGAGTTTCAGCTTTGCCTTATCTCTTACACTCAAGAAATATCAACCAAAACCTTAGTTAATATCAGAAGATTTTGTTCCACAGGTCACTAGACTTGCTTGGAGTTCAATAATGTTTGGCATTTTACTCTTAATTCTCTGCCTATTTATGCAAGGGATCTTGATGATCTTGATGAGGTGGCTGTTGAATTGTCTGTGTGGATATCAAACCCAGAAATGAGAGAAGACAATATTCACAGACTGACAGATAGTTGGTGGCCATGCCTTACACCGAACATTAATGCATGCACCAAACTGGTGGCAAATGTGAGATAGATTAACGATGCATTTAAAATGTTAGCTATGCGATAGCATCCTGCAAAATAATTTGTCAAGCTGCTACCTTGACTAAAGCCGGCCGCACACCGGTTCAGACAGCATTGCGGACCACTTTCGGATCCGACAATTTCGCCTAGCACCTAGCACAGTAGCCTGTGAAATTAACATTGGATGTCAATGGGCGGCTCCGACAAAATAGACTTGAATCGTAATTCACAACCGACGGCGGAAGACATCGGTGCTGGTGTGCGGGGTTGCATTGAAAACAATGGAATGGAATGTTGAACTGTGTCGGAAGCGGTGTGCGGAGCCCTTAAAGTTTTCTGGTTTGCAACGACCATACATTTATCAAAAGACGTACACACAATATTTTGTATGGCTAAAACCATAAGCAGCCCCTCAATTGTAGTATTTTGGGACGTTTCGACTGGTTGAATGAC
>JAODXP020000024.1:0-5000 GCA_027497455.2 Sardinella longiceps | reverse complement strand
ATTTCCTGGTCTTGAAGCAAAGATCCCACTGACAGACATTCTTCTGTCCAGCACAATCTTACCCTCACTCCTGATGGTCCTATTCAACACACACACACACACACACACACACACACACACACACACACACACACACGAGAGAAACTGGAAAGCAGAATGTTGTCTTCTCCACCCACTGCACTACCTCTATATGGGGGAAGCACACACACGCACAAACATTGCACTACATCTATATGGAGGGGGGGGGGCACACACACACACACACACACACACACTGCACTATGTCTATATGAGGGGAACACACACACACACAACACACAGTGCATGAGTTGGACACATACACACACACACTGCACTAAGTCTGGGAACACACAACACACAGTGCACGAAGTTGGACACACACACACACACACACAGCAATAAGTATAATATATAATAAGAAAGTATGGGGGGGGGGGGGGCACCGGCTCATCAGCCTTCCAGCTTACACAGCAGTATCCCAGCATGCAGCGTGGCTGACGTGAACGAGGGGGGCGGTGAAACGAGAGGCAGAGAGAGAGAGAGAGAGATGCTGAGTCTGGCCCTGAATCTCAGACTTGGATAGCATCACAGCACAGACATCAGCACCCCCCCCCCCCACTCACACACACACACACACACCACCAAAGTTAGATTTTTTTTAAAATGGACTGTACATCCTAAGGTTACTTTTTATGTTTACTGAGACAGTCAGTCACACACAAACACACACACACACCATTTTATATTCAGCTGAGTACCAGAATGGACAAATGGACATGCTATTGTCTATGATGATGATGAGATGCTAAGGTGTGTGTGTGAGTGAGTGAGTGAGTGAGAGAGAGAGTATAGTGTGTGCATGCAAAGTCCACTGGCTGCTGAGTTGAGACTGAGAGATTTCTATGAGGCTAGAAGAAAAAACTTGTTGCATGAAAACATAAATAAACCACTCATACAACACACACGTCAAAAATACAATTTCTGTTCGGAAAATCTGAAACTACCCAAAGCTGCACAAGACAGATGACAATAGATGACATCACGAGGCAGCAAAGCTGTGAGTAGTAACTTGAACAGATCAGATGTGTCTCACGCCTAAACTGTCAACACACCGGTCTTCATATCTAGCAAGTGCAGGCCAAGAATAGTGGAGCCAAAAATGCAGATGGCAAATAAAGGGCATGGCAATGGCCAAACTAGCCTTGCATTAACGCAAAAAAGTATTTCCTACTAGCAAGATGATCGGTTCAATGTTTGTATTCGAGACTCCAGTGACATCGGAGTGGTTTTGTTAACTAGGGACATCAAAAAGATTTCTCGTACCTTTCGCATCATCCAGCCTATGGTTATGTTAACTAGGCACATCATTGAAAACTGCATGCTAGCTAATAATCTCTGGATATAACAACATAAATGTGCTGTTTAGCTAAGCCAAAGAGTTGAATATAAGCTAACTCGTCATGTTGGACATTAATGTATCAGATTGTCAGTTATCTAGCAAACTAAACTGGTTTTACGGCCTGCAAATTAAGAAGCTAGCAGTAAGCTAACTGCATAGCTGTTTCTAGCGGAGTAATGATGAGCCCTGTAATAAGATGAAACTGATGTTATACATAGAGATGTTGTACTTAAATCATGGCAAGCATAACCACTTACCCGAGAAACATACCGATTGCCCCGCCGATGTACTAGGCTAAACACTGAGCCGTTTTAGTTAGTGCTAACTCAACTAGCTAACAACATTCCATCATTATTACTAACTGCTAAATAACGTTTGCTGTCGAGCAAAGCAGGCAAAGCCAAACACGAACGTTTGCTGTGCAGCTGGCTAACTATCCAGCTAACTGTAGCTAGCTAGTTAGCGAGACACAACTGTCCTTATCAAAACTGATATTGATGAAACGCCAAACAATACTATTTACATGCCTTTTCTGAAACTAAGTGTGTGGGGTGGTGAAGGTTGGACATTTCAGGACGACAGAGATCTTTCCTGGCAAAGTAAATGAGTCAGTCATATAGGCAACTCACGTTAACGTTAGCTGCACACTGGTCGACTGATCAGCCATCCCACACATTTCTGGATGTAACGTTAAGTGCAGACGGCTACGAAGCCAGCTGGCTAACGTTACAGTTAGCTAACAAGCTAGCTACCAAGACGTGTTTCAAAGAACTGCAAGTTAGCACACAAGAAAAGCGACTAGCTTTGCCTTACCTTGATCCTCTGTATTTCAGGTGAAGAAGATGTTAGCGAGAGGAGATCCTTTCAAATGAGTATTTCCACAAAGATATTTCCAATCCCGTGCAATTGGCCTCGTCCAGCAGCGGCTACACCAGCAGAAAAGGCTATCTTGGCCTTTTTGAACAGCCAAACCCACAAGTACCTTTTACCTTCTAACGAAATAATCCTCCGTGTCCCATTAATAACGAAATACGGATGTGTAGCGAAATGCAGCGAAATGAATCACATTCCCTGATCGTTAACTGTATAATCTTGCTGCGCACCACTGGGGTTTCATGTAATTTTCTTCAGAATGTGTTTAATTTGGGACAATCTCTTTTCACCCTATTGTCAATATTACTGGGCTGAGTCCATGGCACATAACATCAGACCAACAGGAACTGCTGGTTGGCTTGGGCCTATGCCCGATTCCCATTGGACGATTTGAAGACTGTTGAGGACATGATTGGTTGGTGCATTGTGTCAATCATTAGTGAGGCACTGACTCCAAGACAGATGAATAAGGAAAGCTCGGTTGAGGAGTGAATGCTTGGCCGGGCAGGAGGCGGAGAGGGACACTTCTTCGTCAGGAATGAGGCTCTACTTGATGGGCCCAACCCTACTAGGAGGTCACACTGGGAAACATTTATTTTACGTCAAAACTGGCCGAAGAATGTCAAACCTTTATTCTGGTTCTTAAAGCATGCATAGTTGGCATTTCTGTTGCATGCCTTTTTAGAATTTCATGGCCCATCAAAATGGTCTCACATCCTCCTGGTAGCCTAGCCTACTTCTGAATAGTAGCCTACTTAATATATTTTTAATATGATTAAGATTTAAATTGTGCATGTGTTCTGCATTGTTCACAGAGGAGGAAGTGTCCAGAGTAACATTGACATGATGGTAAGGTAGGTTGTAGTCTAGTAGTGTAGCCTAAGGTTTCCAGTTTTTAGTGAATGATGGTTGAAACAATATAATCTCAGTTTATTGTTGTTAATGAATATATGAATGTATTATTAAATAAGTGTAATATAAGTGTTAATGGGGAGTGGGATTTTGGGTGGAACTGCGATGTTTGTATGTTGTAAGACACTGAGAATAAAAGTGTTTGTTAAGCATCTATAACCACATAATAATCCAGCAAAAAAAAGTTCATAAAGTGCTCCATGCCTTTCAGCCTGCACTGTGCACTTTTTTGGACTTAAGCATCTGGGAGAATACCGTCCTTAGTGCAGCCACTGGTTAAAGAAAAAATCAGGGTGTTAATCAATCATGTTGTCATCAACTGTTGTCAGTAGGGAAAAATAACAAGAAACTTTGAGAATTAAACATTCTGAAACATTTGGACATAGAATAGTGAACCAGCGAGCAGCCAAGTGAAAGGGGCACAGTAACTTTCAATTTCATCACTGCAGTACTGTATGCCCCATTCAGTCCCATTCTGTTGGCTTATCAATTGTTCTGGTTCTTTTCTCTACAGGACAACATTCAGTGCTCTTCCACACCAGGGCTACTGGCAGATTCACAGCAGAATTCTCCTTTCTCCCACATGAAGAGTGTTGATTGGATGAATAAGAGCATGACTGATGGGATATTGTTACCAAGGTGACCAGGTTACTAAGTGCCCTGGAACAGCCGGTCTGAGAGTAGAGGGAGGGATAAGATAGAGCTCCACACACAGAATGGAGGCCTCTGGTTTAGCACCAACGGCCTCTTGTACACTCTTGCCCCCTTTCATAGTTTGTCCTATCTTCAGTATATACTTGACATTGAACTTGTTGGAAGATGTGAAGTCAAAGAGCTCCCTTTCTCTTCACAAGCTACTATCCAATGATCTTTTTTTTTCGCTTAGGAAAGTTCCTTTTGAACATCATAATTGAAATATTTGGTAGAACATTTGGATTCTCTAAATGCTTAGGTGCCCCCATGCTTTCTTTCAGACCACCTTTAGCATACTGAATACTGTTGGTTCCTTTAACATAATGAACACTGTTGATTCCTTTTAACATAATGAACACGGTTAGTTCCTTTAGCATTGTGAATATTGTTGGTTCCTATCAGATCTCCTAACACTGGTGGTTCCTATCAGACATCCAGTAGCATAGTGATCATTGTTGGTTCCTTTAGCATAATGAACACTGTTGGTTCCTTAGCATAGTGATCACTGGAGGGTCTTCTAAGACACAAGGCAGCATAGGTCCTCCCAAGCTAATCTATAATCTTCAAGTGTGTGTCAGATCTGTCCTCCAGTTAAAAATGACAACATTTATAAAAGGTTTTATACATTCAATGACCCATGTGAATAAATGCTGACCAGAGCAAAACCTTTAAAAATGAACTTAGTCAACAGACTTTATTGTCACACAATGTTGGTTCTTGGTACTTGTTTTAACAGCATTTGCTTAATTGTTTATACTATGTTAACATTGACGTTTTCAATCTATTGAAAATGTAACCATTTCTATCAGAAAGGATTGCAGACACCAAGTCATCATCAATGTATATTCATTATACATGTATATAAAAGTGTATATACAGTACTGTATATGATATTTAATACTGTGACAAGTCTGTGAGTCCTACACAGTTCCATGCTCCAGTCCAGTCCCACTCTCAGAGCGAGTCATAGCATCTCCATGGATCTTATCTGTGTGTCCACTATGTCTGTTATGATGAAAAACACACAGCTGTGTAAGAGTGTGAGGCACAGAAGGTAGGGTTGGGTGTCACCTTAGAGTGTGAGACCTCTATACACACACAC